>VWYK01055655.1:1900-15749 GCA_013399775.1 Semnornis frantzii | reverse complement strand
ACAGATTTTGTTTTGAGAAAGTTTTCCGTTTTCTCCCGTGGGTCTCTGGCCAAGTTTGTTTTCCCCGGTTTGCAAACTCTTTGATCACTGCCTCCTGCCTTTCCTAAGTTGTTTTTTTAAAGGGGGCAACAGCTGAATTCTTGACACATAATGCAACAATTAGACATAAACCCAGGATTATCAGGCCTAAGATCACGCGTGATAAATATACCACTGTATTACACATGTAGAACTTGCTATAGGGATCTGGAACATCAGTTCTGGGCAAAATTATTATCAGAGACGTTGAATAAATTCCTGAGGTTGTAATATTTCCTGACTTAATAGAAACAGAGTTGGTAACAGTTTCAGTGATATTAAAGCCGACCCAGTTGAGAAGATATTAAACCATATTAAATCAAACAGAAGGGACCAATTTTGGTTACCAGCCAATGGTAGAGGCAAAAGAGGAACACTGGCCAGGCCCCTGACCTAATTATGTAAAATAGCTTCATTTTAACTTCCACACTTAATTAACAATAAATCAAATTTAATTAGCCCCACTTGGAAGAGCCAAAAAATAAGATGTGATGGTTTGGGAGTTACCCGCCCCCTCCTCTCTGTGAAAATCACCCAGACTAGACTCAGACAACTGGAAGTTAAGGAATGAAGCTATATTTACATCACTAAAGGTAGGATTAATTTCAAGTAGTAGTAGATGTGTAATGTACAGATGCTTACTTCTAAGCAAATCAATCTGAATCCATTTTACAGTTGTAGAGACAATTAGATTGTCTTACACAGCATTTCCTCTGGTCTGCTTTAAATACCTTCAGTAAGGTGAAACTATGCATGCTCTACTAGTATTATTTCTCTCCATTGGCCAGACTGACCTCTGGCTCATTAATTGGACAGACCCTTCCTTGAACATTTAATTTTGGTGTTTGTAAAGTTATGAATTCCTGTATAAAAAGTGTGGCAAACACTGGAAACAGAAGTGAGATTCCACAGGGCTCTGGGCAGCCTGATCTAGTTGAGGATGTGCCATCTTACTGCAGAGGTGGTTGGACTAGGTGATTTTCAGAGGTCCCTTCCAACCCAGACCATTCTATGATTCTATGATTCCGTGATCTTTAAAATCTATAAAGGTGACGCAAATTCTATCGATGATCCAAGTTCTCACATTTGACCATTATTAATTCTTGAAATATTTCCCTCAAATGTAATATGCATTTCTTTTTGGTGAGGTCACAGAAATTAGTAGATTGCTAATAAAACATTACTCCAACATGTGACTGGAATCTAGGAATAAAATAAGTTTTAAATAGTTTCTAGTGAGGCAATTTTTTTTCTACACACAAATGCCAAACAATTTATTTAAAGCGAAGTGGGAAAAAACAAAAACAAAACAAAAAAACTTGACCTAGACAAACAAAACTTGACCTAGACCTAGACATAGATGTACCAGGTAGTACAAAACACTTCTTTACCACTCTCTGCACTAGTGAGGTTGCTGTTGGCAAACTGACTCCTTCTCCTTGCAGTGATAAACTCCTGCATGATATTTCAATGAAACAAAACCTGATCCAGATTGACAGTGCTACTGAAACTGGAGCTACTTCTCTATTGTATGTCTCTCCAGTGTTTGCTCCATCAAACCCTCCTATGACCTGACTCTCTTCTCAGTCTGTGTGTGCATAGACTAGCAGCTTCACATTTGCTGCATTTCCACTACCAGCTGTAGCTAACTAGTGGTGTTCCTAACTATCTTTCCTGTGCTTTTCTTATGTTACTATGTGTTAATAGAATAGTTTTAACTAATTCGACTGTCTTGTAGCTCAAACAAAACAAAATACCAGGCCTCCCTTCAGAGTTCACCAAGACCTCTAAGTCTCTAATTTGTTTTATTTCTGCTCCAGACTCTTGCTTCTCTGTTCTTCAGAAGGTATTTATATTAGAAAGGTCTCAGACATAAAGATCTGCCCAAACTTTCACACACTCAGACAACTACATTTTTTAATACTTTATGATATGCTTCCTTTTTTAATAGAAAAACCTCCAAATGTGATGAGAACAACATACATAAAACTAAATTTCAGCCCTATCAATTACTGTTTTTATTTGCCTTTCGCTCCAGTAGATATCACCTGAGATGAATTTATCTGATGTAAGGAAAAGCAAAGAAGAGTTATATGGACAATCTGTTTTGTCTTCCTGGCTTTTATCACAGAACTTAGATTTTCTTACTACTTTGAATAAAGTTAAAACAAAAGAAGACTCTCTAGGTGTGTGATAGCCATTTCAACCAAAATGTAGGGATCAGCAAATTTTCTTTCTTGTATTATTTTTTTTCTCTATGCTCTTGTATAATGGCAGAACATAACCTCCTCATTCAGAATAGATAAGTAATTTTTCAGTGATCCTTGAAAAACAGCTGTTATATCATCTGAGACTGGTTGTATTTCTAAAACTACCAATGTGTAACCAACTATTAACCTTTTAAAATTGTGTTTCACATATAATGACATTTCCATTTGAATCATATTACATCTTTAAAGGCTAAAGTTAGAGTCAAAAAAAAAACAACCAACCAACCTCAGAGCTGTTACTTTTTTTTTTTTTAATCCAACAACTAAGCAAACCCAAGATTCGGTAGTTTAGAGACTGTATCAGGTACTTGTTCCTTTTTCATATGGTGTAACCACTAGGGAAGGAGTCAAAATAACAGTGACCACAGATTATATTAAATCTGCATTTAGAATATATTTAGCTATATTGTACAGCTCAGAAGAGGCAGATGGTGTTTGCCCCCTGTGATGAACCTTTTCTCTAATGACATTTACATGACAGAATTGGGAAACTTTACAGAATCCACTGATGTTGTATTTTCAAGCTGGTTGACATCTTTTGCCCAGCAGGTGAGTTAAGCCTGAAGATAAAACTTTATCTGCATGTACAGTGAAAACAATTTTGAGATATATTTTCTTTTCAAATGTAACACACTAAAAGTGCTCAGTAATGACCATGAAAATACTAATATGAAATAACAGTTACACATATTTTTGTTGTATAATTTATCCTGTACTACCAAGATGTGGAAGGTAGTTTTTAAGGCTAAGTACAGTAAGTAAAACCTTACATTCTACAGGCTGTTACTTTCATTTTAAATCAACAGATCTATTTTGACTGCCCTTTATTTTTCTTCGGGCTAATGCTATTTTTCTTCAACAGCATAGCATTCACTGCTGTATTGAATCAATACAACTGTAGGAAAATCGGTCACATTTGGATTGTAAAATAGCCAGATCAGACCTAATGGGAACAATGAATTATCTGAAGATTGTTGAGGATGACAAGAAAATAGTTTATCTTGTCATAGAAAAAGAAATCTTCATCTCTTTACATCTCTGGGATCCTGTGCTGAGGAAAGAGTCGCTGGCCACTTTGTGGTAGAAAACAATATTCATTGTTCAAGGACGGTTTGCTTTTACCAGACAAGAGCTGGCAGAATGACTCACAAATTACAGTCATGATAATTCTTGCTGTCAACATATTTGACGTTGCAGAGGACTTGACAGTGATTCCTTCAGAAAGATATGTCAACCGAGTGAATTTTCCCAAAGTAAAGGTATTTATATGCATTTATATTTATGTATCTCTGCCTGTCTATGTCTTTTATTGATATTATTCCTTCTTGAAAAGTAGAAATTAATAAGACTAAATGAGAAAGACAAAAATTATCCCACCACTGCAGACATTTTGCTTAGCCCTTGAAAGCACCCTCCATCACATTCCGTAGGCTGTACTGAACCTTGAAAAACATCAAGTTTTTGTTTAATTATTGTTTCTTTATTACAGGCAATTACAGTCAGTCATCTTTCAGAGAATTCTTCCTGTGATGGTTTTCTAAAATGTTTTCTTTTATCTATTTAATATGACTGCACATCATAGCCAGTTTTTCCCAGAAATACAATGAGAAAAGTCTAGCCCTGAAGTGTTAGAATAAGCCCTAATTTTTTATTGACTTTTGATCTTCAAACCTTTATCTATTAATTAAAGGATTACACATACCTCTTTAACCCTCCCCTCCAGTAGCTTAGTATATTTTCCTTTTTTGCAACACACTAGATGAACTATATTAAACTTGCCCGTTCTGGTGTACAAAATACTGGGATTCCACATTATGTTTTTTCAAAATGGAATTAAAATTAGTGCTAATATCAATTTTTTACTTTGTGTCATACTAAGTCATCAGTCTTAGCAAGGTTTGAGAACATATGTTGTGTCCTTCTCTTTCCCTCTCCTTAAAAAAAAAAAAAAAAAAAAAAAAAAAAACCAAAAAATTTTGAAAACATTTAAANAAAAAAAAAAAGCTACACATATGTGCAACCATTCAAGGTGTACACTAAATGGTTTATTCTGGATCTGAGTTTTGTACATGAAAGAGCTTATTAAAATTTTGATCAAAAATTGAGTAAGGACACTGGACAAATATGTTGCAAAACCCACAGCAGTCCTACAACTTGAATAATCACAATTAGCTTAAGTTTAATTCCATAAGAAAATGAAAAATAGTGACCATTTCTGACACTGCCAGATTTTGGTTGAAATCAGTCTCTTGAACAGATTTACTAACACGGAGATTTTAAATCAGAATATAGTAAATATATGTGTAAATATGTTTTTCCTCCTGTGCTCTTCCCTCTGTCAGTTACTTTTATTGTTGAATAGCTACATTTCCCTGGTACTGCAAAGCGATACAGTGCTCATGTTAAATAGAAACATACCTGTGTTAGCTTGTTGACTATGGATTTCAATATTGGTTTAATCATCTAATTAACACCATTTCTTTTTTCCTAAGGGCTTATTTAGTATGCTTCCTTGGAAATTGCTTAAAAGCTACAGCAGGTGGACAAGACTGATTATTTCTAATGCTTTAATGGATTGGCACAGTGAAAAGCTGCATTATAATTAATATATTTTCCCTTTCTTTCAAACATTAAATAAATTTGATTTGCACAGTGTTACATTCTGTCCATGCCTCTTTGATGTTTGGAGTCTATTAAAGACATTCCAAAACACATAACTGGGCAAAAGCAAAATATACCCCTAAAATGTCTTATGACGTAAAAGAGGAGGGCACAAAACCAGTCTTTTTTGATTGTATCCAACATTTGTAATGTTGTGCTGGTTTGAGGTTAATTGGAATATTTTAATGAGAGAAATTAGATTATTGGTTGTGAAAAGAAAATAATAGTGATGTCTATATCACCCATTTGTTTTGCCGAGAGATATAATAACAAGAAATCATAAACAAAGTGAGTCAGTCTCTGGCTGCTGCAACTGCATTAACTATCTTTGCCTGGACCTATGTAACTGTAACGGGATGGGGTAATTAATTAATGCGAGACGATATATAAAAATATTAACAGTTTATTAATATTAAACATTCAGAACTCCCATCACCCCTATCACCATTTAATAATAATANGGGCAGAAGGCTTCCAGGTACAGGCAGGATGTCTTGCGGTGTCATGCGGCTATGCGGGCCAAATGCATGGAGGTATAAGAGGTAGCAGGCACGGGCACACCTTGTAATGGCAAAAGGTAAAAGGCAAAGGCAGAGTGCTCTTTGCTGATCTCCCTTTTATCCAATACAGCCCAAGACCAATGGGTCTTTGGACACAGGATAGCCAATGAAATGGCAGTTACTCAAGATTTGCCCATATTAGGTGAAGCCATAGGTTTGCTTTACCCTTCTTTGGGCAGAACACGGGCCCTGCACAAGGCAACTGTGTGCACCTTGTTTACCACAGGGCCTGGGCAGGCCACAGACCCCAGACTTAGTGGCACCAGACCCTTTGTCCCTTTTCCTGTGGTTACTCTCCCCAAAACAGCAGGAGGGAGAGCAGAAAAATATGCCTGGGCAAGCCAGGAAAAGTATAAGCCCAATTTGGCCTGCCTAGGCCTACCACGACAGTAATCTGAACTAATCATTTCCTTCTAACCCATCAACTTTAATATCTCACCTTCAGATCTCTGCAATTAATTGCACGAGTTATACAGGGCTTACTTTAATTTGTTGGAGATACAGGGGGTGGGAAGAAGGAGGGAGGTTGGTTTAAAAGCCCTCCTGGGCAGTTCTGCTGTTCAAGAGGGGTTTTGTATTTCTGTATTACTTTTAACTTGTATATAACTGTATATAGTTGTAAATATCTGTGTATACTGTGTCTATATGCTTGTAAATTGTGTCATACTGTAAATATGTAGCTTCATTCCTTAACTTCCAGATGGTGAATTCATGGGGAGGGGGCTGGGAAACTCCCAAACTACCACAAATGTGATCAAAATTGTGTAAAGAAAATGTTGTTAATGAAGAATATTTCAGAAGAACTGCTCCAAGTGTGTTTGTTTTTCTGTCTTAACTTGTTTATTTTGCAGTGGATATGGGATATGTGGGCGTTGTGGCTCAGGCCTAGCTGAGCCCTATGCAGTCACTCAACTGTCCACCTACTCCAGGTGAGATTGGAAAAAGAAATAGGAGCAAAAAAAACACAGCCCCATGGGTTACGATAAAGTGAATAGAACAGCACAAAGAGATATACTAATAACAGTAATGAAACAATACATACAGTGAGAGATAGAAAATGAAGCACCTGCAACAATGGACTGGACTGGTCTGGCCTGGCCACTTAATCCTGCCCAACTGATGTCACCCATGCCACATCACCACGACTGGTTAAAGTAGTCACCTTTGTCTCAGCCAGGCCTTCCCTTATATAGGAGGCCTGACATTAGTATAGTATCTGTGTAGTGGTTTATAACGTGCTAACTTTTGTTTACAAACTTTATGTTGCACATATGAGTTATCAAATATTTGTTGTATTTAAATGCATAGGCTTTGATGATACTCCAATAGTTGTTGCTATGAAAACAATGTAATGAATGAACCATTCACAGCTGAACCACAGCTGGTTCATCTCAGGCCACTGACATGTCTGCATTTGTCCAGGATGTGTTTAAAATCTGTGGCCTCCATAGTTAATGGTTATCATTGTGAGAGGCTGGGAACTTGAGAAGTACATACATTCATTGAAATGAATTTAAAATGTTCCTTCTTAGAGAAGAACTATCCTTGACATTAAATTACTAGCTCCAGAGGAACTATCATAGAAGATAGATCAGGTTGAGAGAGTTATTAATAATTTTTGTTGGCCTGTACAAAGATCTCTTAATTCTCAGAATATTTAATTCCCTCTAAGCACTGTCAATTCCATACAGTATCAACTACTCTTAGCATTGCTGAGAGGGTAAAGTCCAGTAAGATTTTTCTGAGACGATAATCTTGTAGCTGTGAGTTGACCCAATGAAATTTTGATTAAAAAAGAAAGTAACCAATCTATATTTGTGGAGTGAAAATAAGTAATCATCAGGAAGGCAAGCCATGTGCCTCACTGTCCTTGTCATAGTCCAGAAGAGAGGAGAGGTGAATACAGTGACAAACAAGAACAGCTTTCTGGTAAAGGCATTCCAGTCGTATTTCTTGCTACAGTAACCACTTCAGTGAAAAAAATCAAACATGATATCTGCAAACAATGTTCTTTGTTACAGAATATTTCAGTAAAACCATGCAGAATAGTACTCCAGGAATGACTGGCTACAAGAAAAGTATTTGTTTTTCAAAAGAACTATAAAGAACTCAAATTCTTTTTCTCTACCACAACATGCCTCTGAAGACTTCTGACGTTTTAAGAAAGTGTGCTACATTATTTCTTAGACTTTTCTTTCTGGGCCTAATTCATATCTTGCTTGTTCCCTGAGTGACTGTCAACAAATTCTGTCATGGTCATTACAGTTTTAAGCAGGATTACATCAGCCTGCTTAAATTTCTTTCCAAACGGTACCCTAACAGCAGCCTCGACTTGTCTCACTATATTAATAAAAAAATCCTAGAAGTATGTCCCTGTTTATAGATAAAGAGAAGAGTGTCTGGCTAAAGGCATGCTATAAATTTATAAATTCATAAATATCGTGCTAATTCATTAGTAGGCAGTCTGAAAAAAATAAGTAGAATAAAATAATAATAAAAACATTATTGTACTTTTAATGACTTTGAATGATACTTTTAATTAAAACAAGTTGTAGTAAATGTATTTGTTTGTTTGTTTGTTTGTTTGTGGAAAAAACACCATTTTCAGGTTCAGTTGATTTTGGTTAATTTTTGGGGAGCTGTTTTTTAGTTTTTTGTTTAGTGTTTCTAAAAATAATTATGTCTTTTATTTTATCTTTCTCTCTATTTAACCAGTGTATTCCGTGATCTGAATCAGCTGTTCAAAGTTTATCAAACCACAACCATTTTCAATGAAAGTACATTTTTGTTCAGATATATTACAGCAAAATGGTTTTAACAACGGGATATTCAAAAACTGTTCACCAAAACCAAAAATACTGAATGGAAAAAGAACATCATTATCTTCTTGCTCACTCATGCCTTTCCTGCTTTTGGTCATGTCATGGTGGTTACTATCACTGCTATCTAGCTCTGGTCAGAGTGATGCAAACTTGTCAATATTGTTTTTTGACTGCTAACTTCTGCTAACTCCATTTATAACAAAGAATAAAAATTGAATGTCTCTCAACATTCTGAAAATCCATAATTCTACCCACAATGATCCACCTACAGGTACGTATCAGACTCTGGAAGAAGTCTTAGGCAAAGGCTGTAACAAACTCCTTCAGCGGAACACACATCCCCAAACAAACTGAAAATAATTTAGTCTTGGGAATATAATCAATTCCAGAATAATGAATATGTGTGAATGTAATTAGCTGAATACGTAAGGTTTGTTTATTTTGGTGAATCTAAATAGCTTATTCCAACTTTGTTTTCCTGTGATGAGACTTTCTTCAGAGCTGACAAATCAGTTGGAAATGATCTGCAGTTTATTTAGTAGGTAAAAAGTACCATTGACTTGAGTTGAATTTGAGCTAGAGTACAGGCACTGAAAGCAAAGATGTTTTATTACAAGCAATTTATTGAAACAAAAGTACTGACATTTATTATGTGTATATGTGCTGGTTTGAGGCTAATTGGAATGTTTTAATGAGAGAAATTAGATCATTGGTTGTGTAAGTAAAATAATGATGATGTCTGTATCATTCATTGGTTTGCTTAGAGGGATAAAAAACCAAAATGTAAACAATGCCCTTTCACTTTGTCCTGGGAAGTTAAGTTGTTCCTTTCTCTGGTCTCTGTCATTAGATCTAATTACTTCCTATTAAACTCAATCTGCTTTGATATCTCACCTCTAATCTCAGCACATAAACACTTAAGCTTGGCTGTCTGCTGCTGGCTTTAACTGCTGGCTTCTACTTTGTTTATGTTTGTCTGTCTGAGATAGAGGAGGAAGGAAACAGAGGGGCCTTCCAGGGCAGTTTGCTTTGTGCATGAGGGAATTCGGTTTTCTGTATTACTTCTACTTGTATGTATAATTATAAACACTTGTATATATTGTGTATATATGCTTGTAAATTTTGCCATGCTGTAAATATAGCTTCAACAAATCCAAGCGCTGAGTGCTGCACTTTGGCCACAATAACCCCATGCAGAGCAGGCTGGAGTTGGAGTGAGTGGAGAGCAGCCAAACAGAAAGGGATCTGGGGGTGCTGATTGACACCCGCCTAAACATGAGCCAGCAATGTGCCCATGTGGCCAAGAAGGCCAATGGCATCCTGGCCTGCATCAGGAATAGTGTGGCCAGCAGGAGCAGGGAGGTCATTCTCCCCCTGTACTCTGCACTGGTTAGGCCACACCTTGAGTACTGTGTCCAGTTCTGTGCCCCTCAATTTAAGAAGGACTTGAGGTACTTGAACGTGTCCAGAGAAGGGCAACGAGGCTGGTGAGAGACCTCGAGCATAAGCCCTATGAGGAGAGGTTGGGGGAGCTGGGATTGTTTAGCCTGGTGAAGAGGAGGCTCTGGAAGACCTTATTGCTGTCTACAACTGCCTGAAGGGTGGTTGTGACCAGGAGGAGGTTGCTTTCTTCTCTCAGGCAACCAGCACCAGAACAAGAGGTTACAGTCTCAAGCTGCGCCAGGGGAAGTTTAGGCTCAAGGTGTGGAGAAAGTTCTTCACTGAGAGAGTCATTCACTACTGCAATGGACTGCTCAGGGAGGTGGTGAAGTCACCGTCCCTGGAGGTGTTCAAGGCGGGTTTGGACGTGGCACTTGGTGCCATAGTCTAGTCTTGAGGTGTGTGGTAACGTGTTGGACTTGATGATCTTTGAGGTCTCTTCCAACCTTGGTGATACTGTGATACTGTGATCTTACTTCCAAACCATCTGAGTTAGTCTGGGAAATAGTGGGAAGGGAAGGTTCCTAAGCTAGCACAGTGTATTATATATATGTGTATTCAATGTATTTATTTATCTATTACTTTTGGGACTACAGAATAAAATTATGTATATTTCCGGGATTTGCGGTGTAAATTATAATGTATAATATGCCGATCTCAGTAAAATATTAATCCAAGTTTTATCCAGCAGAACTATGTACTGTGTGCTGACTATCATCAGTGTAGCAAAATATATCCCATTGAATGAAATCCGTTAGTTTCTAAACTATGTTTGTTTATCTAAATGGTTTGAAAGGTGGTGTCATCAAGACTATCAAATGCAAATCCTGTGTTTTACAATGTAATTATCCGTCAGGAGAAACAAATAAACAAACAAACAAAACCCCAAACAAACAAAAAACCCCCAAACAAACAAAACCAATCCACCTTCTCTTTCTCTGACAGTTTGCCCACGTCTTTCAAATCAATAGCTTTCCTAATTGGAAAAAGGTAATAGAAAGTTGACAAGTAACTACCTCTTCTGACTGAACAATGGTGAGTAGACTGTTAGGTTTGCTTCCTTGGTGGTGTCTATAGCTGCAATTGGTTCTGCGTGGGCAGATTCCATTTTTTGCAGTCCTTTGCTGTAATATCTGTTGCTTACTAGGCTTTTAGAGATAATGAGCTCAGCCAAGGCCCATGAATCTACTATCAGAGTTTTAAGGGCAGGATTCGCACTTCTATTGCTCTTTCACTCTCTATGTATACATGCACATAAACTTGCTTGAAACAGTTGTAAACCTGAATCCTTATCTGCTGTAGAAGTACTGAGGAGACATTACTGCAAGGCAAGCTGCAAAATTGATCGGAGTAACTTTGAAAACACTCAGGTTGTTAAGAGATCATAAAACCTGTGATTTCATGTTCATATCATTAGTAATGTCTGAAATAGCTACAAACTTGGTGAGACATTTTCACATGAACTTGTTTGTGTTTTTTTTTTTTGTTTTGATTTTTTTTTTTTAGAAAAAATATTTTGTGTTTGAACAAATGCAAGAGCAGAAACTTCAGGAACCTTTCAAAGGTAATAATACCAAGCAGCAGTGTAATGAAGGGTTATTTTGAATTTCAGTAAGTAATATTCAGTAAGTAGTTCTCTAACACATTTCCATTAAAAACCATCTTTAAAAAGCTGATTGTGTTAATTATATCATAGATAATATCTATCTAAATGAGTATTTTACAGATTAGTTTCTCCCAATTAATTTTCATAAGGAAGATTTGACATCTATTGCTTTGTAGGATAAAGATATAGACTTACAAAAGACAGGAAAACAATTGGTTGCTATGTATTTAGTTTCATGTGAGAATCAGAATATAAACTAATCTTTAGATAAAAGGATGCACATGGGGAAAAATGTGGCCACAGCAGAAAGCCTTGTTAAGAAATGTGTGAGAACAGCAGGCTGGAAAATCATCTGCAGAGATAGGTAAGAGTTTGTAGAGTAAACAGACAAAGTCTAAGGGCCGGTAGGATGTCAGAGTAGAAGTGAAGATATGTAAACATCTTCTAATAAACTGGGAGCTTACTGTAAAGGGTTAACCCTCCTGGGTGGGGGGAATGGTCAGAACTTGACCCCATGTCTGCTCGACTCCAGGTGGAGTGTTTAGCCCACTCCCACTTCCTGTCTGGACCCCCTATATAAACAGAGGAACTTCCTGTTGCTCTCTCTCTTTTCGTCGACTGCGTGCCTGACACCATCCTCATTCTTATTCTCCTGTCTTATCTCATGACCAGTCTCTACCACACGGTGGACATCTCATCAATTCACTACCATCTATCTGGTTGTGCATATATTTTGTATCTTGTTTTCCTTTCCCTATACCTATTTGTAACTCCCCTACCTTAAATAGCCTTTATTTGTTGTTAAAGTTTTCTTTTACCTTCCAAATTGTAGCCAGACTGTTCTTTGGATGGTTTTACACGTTCTGTCTCCTCCTTTCCTCCTTTCCAAAAGGGGTGGGAGAGGGGAAGGCATGCTACTTTATTGTATTGGTTTCCTCTGAGAAGCTAAACTCAAACCAATACACTTGCATATGGCACGGTGTCTTCTGCCTCTAAGCAGAGCTCTTCCTCCGTGATCTTGCATGAGTCACCTTGAGCATGTCACCTTGGTATCAAGTGGTGTGAACCCAGGAAACCTGCAAGTGGTTCACCTCAGTTTCAGTTTCATCAAAAGCATAACAGAAATACTTTCATTAGTAGAATAATAGACCAGAGAATCATTACTTTAGATCATAGTTAAAGAAAGACAGAGAACTGCTTGAAAAAGTCAAGCACAGAGTCACAAAGATGACTAAGGTGTTGGAACACCTTTCTTATGAGGAAAAGCTGAGGGACCTGCATTTCTTTAGCTTGGTGAAGAGGGGACTGAAGGATGACCTCATTAATGTTTATGAATACGTGAAGGGTGGGTGTCAAAAGGATGGAGCCCAGTTTTTCTCAGTGATGTCCAAAGATAGGATAAGAAGTAATGGGTGCAAACTGGACCATAGGAGGTTCTCCCTAAACATAAAGAAAAAACTTTTTCTCTGTGAGGGTGACAGAACACTGTAACAGGTTGCCCAGAGAGGTTGTGAAGTCTCCTCTGGAGACATGAAAAACCCAGCTCACCACATTCCGGTGTGACCCAGTCTAGACAGTCCTGCTTTGGCAAGGGGGTTGGACTAGATGGCCTTTCAAGGTCCATTCCAACCCCTAATATTCTGTGTTGTGTGATTCTATGAAATCAGAACCCGTCTCCTGCTTTTCTTCTTTTTGTTCTTGCTTTGAATAGCCTTAGGCCATAGTAAAGACATAATTCTAATCACAATCCTATCTTGCTTTCTTCATTATACTTTATTGAAAAATATGCCCAAGAATGGTTTTTAGGGTTACACAAATGATAGTGCCTGTAGTAAGTTAGAACAGCTCTTGCACATTTATAGTTTGTGCCCTCAGGCAATGACTCAAATAATGCATTTTAGCATCAACAAACTAGTGAAAAATAAGGAGGTCAGAACTGCAACCTTTTCCTCTTGCACAC
The DNA here is from genome assembly GCA_013399775.1 of Semnornis frantzii. Lineage (NCBI taxonomy): Eukaryota > Metazoa > Chordata > Aves > Piciformes > Ramphastidae > Semnornis > Semnornis frantzii. Next base: position 2,352 of record VWYK01055655.1, on the reverse strand, counting down.
TGTCTACACCTATAGGATATATGGAGGCAAATACATTATTATAGCAGCTCTTCATCATCAAAGAATCCCCCTTGACAGAAACAATTTTACAATCTCTATTAAAATGACTTTAAAATTGTAATATACTGGAGAATAAAGACCGATGTGAGTCTGGAGGTTTGGAACAGTAAAACCTTACCAGATGGAAAAGCTTCTATGATTTATCATCCTCTTTCAGGCCACAAACACTACTTTTTCAAGAATAAAATCACAAGTAAAGGAAAAGAACAGCAAGAGAGAGGGGGAAAAAATCATCACATTTTGCGTTCTTTTTATTTAAATCTTTGTTTCACATTTCCATTGCGAGTCTGTGATTTCAAGCTTCAGTTCAAAGCAAGAGGTCTTAAGGGAGAAAGGTTTTTCTCAGAGATACTCAGAAGTTTGATCACTGCACAAACACCGATGAACTAAGA
>VWYK01055653.1:9422-24361 GCA_013399775.1 Semnornis frantzii | reverse complement strand
ATTTATTTATTCATTTATTTATTAATTTAGTATTAATTAGAGATATTCAATTTTTTTTTCCCATGGAAAATATGTTGATAATCTTCTAATCTTAACACTCTGTCCCTGACTCTGCAGCTAATTCATATGCAGAGCTGGCTGAAACTATGGATGCTGGGTATCAGGTATGTTCTAAGTGATGTAAAACAAAAAGAAAAGATTATACAAAGTTGTTTTTTTTTTTTTTAAGCAAAATTCTTTTTAATAATCATCCAAACAGGGGTGCTATTCATTTCACATCTCTGCAGGAAAGTGTTAACATAGTAATGCTTTGTGATCATGTGTTAGTTATTAGGTTCATAATGAGTATAATACTGTCTTAGTTGTAATTTTCATTAATACAGCAGAAACTACAGTATGTTAATGTGTGTTCCTTCAAGATTAGCTACAGAAAGTGAAAGTGCATGTCTGTACTAATACAGTAAAAATCTATTATACCCAGAACCTTTGTGTGTGGAAAAGGAATTATTTTAACAGGTTTGTTTCATTAATGGTTATTTGTTTAAGAGGGCTTCTTAATACCATGCTTTTTTTTTTTTTGGCTGCACATTCAGAATTAGTTTTTTTCTGTGGACACATCTGTTTCTTTGACAGGTTTGGGTTTTTTTGGTTTTTTTTTTTTGTTTTTGCTGAATGGTGGGCTTCCAAGTAAAAACATAGTCTTCAGATATATAAAAACTAATATGCCTTAATGCATAAGTATTTACACATGTAGATAGCAGCAATAATCAAAACAAAAAATAGAGTAGCGATGCAGCAAATCATTACTACGTAAAATTAACCATAGTGATTAAGAAACACACATCGACAATTGCCCCAATACTTCACCATAGAATCATAGAATCATAGAGTGGTAAGGTTGGAAGGGACCTCAAGGATCATCTAGTTCCAACCCCCTGCCATAGGCAGGGACACCTCCCACTAGCACAGGTCACTCAAGGCCTCCTCCAACCTGGCCTTGAACACCTCCAGGGAGGGAGCAGCCACAACCTCCCTGGGCAACCTGTGCCAGTGTCTCACCACCCTCGCTGCAAACAACTTCCTCCTAACATCCAGTCTAAATCTTCCCTCTGTCAGTTTAAATCCATTGCCTCTAGTCCTGTTATTGCAAGACCTTGTAACCATCATCCACATCTGCAGTCTCTGGGGAATTCTGGTCACAGCAAGGCTTCAGAGAACTTTTCCCATCAGCTGGGAGGTCCTGTATAGTGCGTCCACTTGCAGGGGAGGTCTACAAAGTCTCTGCAAGAAGGTCCAGCTTTTTATATTGTTGAATAAACAAGTTTAAATGTGGGAATATCTGCTTTCACCCTTTTTGATCCCTTCCACAGCCTGGACAGTGCTCCAGGAGGAACTAAGGGAGTGTCTTTTTCTATTTGGCTTTGAACACATGCTTTCAAAGAAGGTTGGACATCTGGGTACATGGCCTTGACAATCTTCCAAACAGGGCCAGATCAGCCTGTATGGCCTCGATAATCTGCTGAACAAGAAAAGCTGAATGCATTCTCATGACAGCCTCACCAATGGTCATACTTAAAGCTACATCTTTCACTAACAGTCATACGTATTTCACTAATGAGCACACATATTTTGCTAATGATTAGATGCTAATAACAGATGCTAAAGCTAATACCTGTTTCACTAACAGGTGAATACTACTAACTGAATACTGCTAACAAATAATGTTGGGTTGGGATGTTCATCTAGAGGTCAGCTTTGGTTTGAGGCCTATTGTTCAGGACTCACTATTTCAGTTATGTTCCTGTAAGCTCCAGTGGGTTTTTTTTCCACGTTTTGCGGATTTTCTTATAAACTACACATACAGAATACTTTGAATATGTATTGGAATTTTGTGCCAAACCAAAGCTTGCTAAATGTACCACAACAGTTCAGTATAGCTGATGGTTGATACACTTTCCCTTCCCATCTTTATATCCCAACACTGTTCCCAAAAACCCTATAGCAAGGAGCTTCATATCAGCCTCTATCTCATGAACTGGCTAAAGAAGACAGAGACGTTTTTCAGCTTCCTCTGTTTGTCCTGAGCCATATCATTAATTCGGCACTGACTACCAACCTCAGGAGGATCTTCTTTTTATTATTGCAGTCCTTCCTGAATAGACATTTGAGCTTAAATAGTCTACATACCAGCACAGGAAAGGCATTAATTTGGCATAGTATTTCCAAATTGCCCTAGATACAGGAAGAGAGTAAAAGACGGTTCAATTCCCTGCACTTCTCTTGATGCAGCAGAGGAGGATTTCCACAGATTCCCTGATGGTCTGGGAGATACAACCCAGCTAGGATCACAACCCATACCAACCTGCGTCTCTTCATCCAGAGGTGGATATGCTGAGGGGGCAGGGAAGGGGACAAGCTGCCAAGAAAATAAGTCTGGTTACTGCCTCTTCAGTCTCTTAAAGCAAGGTGAAGAGAGAAGAGGACTGAAGCTGACGTCTTTCAGCAATCACACACAGTTCCCACTGACAAAGCTGTGTAGGATTTTTTGTTGTTCCTCATCAGTATGAGCCACATGGCCCTGTGGTGTTCATAGTTATTTGCTCTTGGAAACTATGTATGTAAGGAGTTCATATGCTTTGCCACGTCCTGTAGTAAGTGTTCATATCAGTTCTTTCCAAATGATTGATTCCTAGCTCATTGCAGCACAGTTCATCAAATCCTTAATACAGAGGTGAATGGCTGGTAGTCCTTTTTCATCCAAACAATTGTAAGCCTGAGTTTGGCTAGCAGCTATGCTTGTTGGATGAAGCATGACTGTTAGTATTCTGTTTGTTTGCTATTGCCAGCAAACAATACTCCAGCAACCGCTTACACTTTCTTTCTCTTTCTATTTATGTATTCATTTAGGTGCTATGCAAAAATAAGTAACCTGTGTCCAGAGTGCATGTGCTAATTCCCGTATAAACACAGAAAAGTTTCAAAGGAGAGTGAGTCATTTGAGGTCATGTTGATGGCATGTACTGTGTTCTCTGAACAAATTTGTTAGATTTTGCTTAATGCTGTTTAAAGTCAATGAAAAAATTTTGCAGCTGACTCTTTCTCTTTGCATCTCTTGGTGTTTTTTGTTTCCCCAGTTTGATTTGTTTATCTGCCTGGTAACATTAAAGGGACATAGAATCATAGAATGGTAAGGTTGGAAGGGACCTCAAGGATCATCTAGTTCCAACTCCTTGCCACAGGCAGGGACACCTCCCACTAGAACAGGTCACTCAAGGCCTCATCCAACCTGGCCTTGACCACCTCCAGGGAGGGTGGAGCCACAACCCCCCTGGCCAACCTGTGCCAGTGTGCATGCAGAATATTTGGATATTATAAATAGAATAATTGGAATATTTTAATGGAGAAAATTATATTATAGGCTGTGAAAAGCAAACACTGGTGATGTCTGCTTCACTCATAGGCTTGCTGAGATGTATAAGAACAAGGACACAAACAGGTAAGACAGTCTCATGGAGAGTCTCAGTCTCTCTAGCTTTTTTTGCCTTCTCCTCTCTGCCGAGTACCCTAACTAACCACTTTCCATCTAATCCCCCTGGCCCATCCTCCAAACTCACCTCGCACATAAGGCAGACCCTGGGGTAAGGCAGAGGGGTGGAAAGAAGGTGGAAGGGTGGTTGGGAGCCCCTGCTGGGCACTCTGATTTCTGGGAGGGGGATTGTGTTTCTGTGTTACCTTTAACTTGTCTATGTCTGTAACTATTCCTGTCTATTGTGTATATCTCTGCTTGAACATTGTGCTAAGCTGTAAACAGAGCTTTGGCCTTAACTTCCAGCTGGCTGAATCTAGTCTGGGGGATTTTACAAAGTGTAGGGGGGCAGAGAACTCCCAAACCATCACATCCCGTGTCTCACCACCCTCACTGTAAAGAACTTCCTCCTAACATCCAGTTTTAATCTGCACTCTGCCAGTTTAAACCCATTGCCCCTTGTCCTGTCATTGCAAGACCTTGTCAATAGTCCCTCCCCAGGCAGACATAATTTTCCAGCATAGAAAAGTAGTGAAGAGTCTCTGAGAATGCTATGGGATTTTACTTCTCAAGCACATTCCTTAGTTCCTTTGTAAGCCTCTGTCTATATTAATGTATCACTGCACTTTGCAGAATAATATACTCAGAAGGGCTTCATAGTCAGCTTTCCCTCTTCATTCTGAGGACCAACATGTTAGTTTTTCAACAGCTGTAATCAGGAAAATAAGAGCTTTAGAGTTTGCTTCAAACCCCATATCTCTAGGCAATCTGCTGCTAGAAAACTACTCACAGAGTTAGCATGAAACTATTCTAATTCTGTATTAATTGCTGTAATTAGTTTTTTTGCGTCATGATCAGATCAAGGAAGCCTAGAGAGAGAAAGAAAAAAAAAAAGTCTCTTTATCCACAACTCTCCTAAAATGGGACTCAATGTTGTCATCAGAGGCAAAGGCAGTGCAAATTAAACCTTCCCACGAGGACAAAAGCCCTTGGATTCACAGATGTCAGGGGCAGTTTGATTCTGGTTGAGCTGGAGTCCTTCTCAACATGCTCTCTTGCATGCAGGCCTTCTGCTCGTGTTTGTCCTGATGGGGTCTTTTAGGTTTCTCTGATCTGCTTAGATTCCTCAACTCTGGAAGTCTTCCTGGTTTTTGCTGCTGCTGTGCATACTCAGGATTTCCTTACGTGCTGCTCTATACACCTAATGTACCTGTGAAGAATGACACTCCTCACGTTTCTCCTGACCCACTTTGTTGTGTGGCAAACCAACTGTTTGCAAAGCATCTGACTGCAATCTGGGGGAAGTTCCCAGTCTGAATCTTGTGCTGCTCTCATTCCCTGTGATGCAGGATGAGCATTCATTTATACTGCTCTTTCCTTTTACACAGCTGTTGTTTGCTATTTCCCGGTTATTAAATACTTGCACAAGGAAAGAAATATAAAAATGCTGATACTTGCCATTAACTATTTTTGATGCAACAACTAAGTCTGCCAACTGCATGAAGTGAATGCATTTTGTTAACCACATCAAAACTGCATTTGTAAGAGAAGGCTCATTGGGTCAAAGAAGAAGGACACAGAGTATGGTGTTAGCGAAGTGCCTCGATTTCCCACCCATAAAATGCATTTTTCTTTCGTCTTTTTTTGTTTGTTTTTTTTTTTGGTCCTTCATATGCTTAGGTTATTTAGACTCTAAACTTTTTATGATGGGAACTGCTTCTTAATTGCAATCTACTTATGCAATGGCCAACCATCAGCCAGCCATCAGTAAAGAATTTTTCCCCATCCACTCATTTCTCTTGTATCTCAGCACTTCCTTCATTTATATTCTCACCTAAACGAAAATTTTCCTGCATGGCAGTCTTTCTGCATCCTGTTCCTTCTCATTCTTTCTCCCTCCTCCCACATGACCTTCTCCAGCTGGTACATCTGCAGGAAAAAGAACAGATTTAGAAATGGCTGGCTTTCTTCAAACGGAAATTAAGCTGTATTAACTTCTGGCCAATGCTTTACTTTGAGTGCAGGCTAATCTGCTAGACCTGGACAAGAAATCATGTTTCTGCTCAACAGCAGCTTTGGAAATGTAGACATTTTCTTGATTTGGATGAAATGTTGATGTCTCAGAAATGCTCAGAAAGTATTGAGTATGCCTCTTTTGGCCAAGCATGTCCAGACAGTCTTGTGCTTTTACATGCTGCTTATTAGCACTATCATAGAATCACAGAATTGTAAGGTTGGAAGAGACCTCAAAGATCATCCTGTTACAACCCCCTGCCATAGGCAGGGACACCTCCCGCTAGAACAGGTCACCCAAGGCCTTGTCCAACCTGGCCTTGAACACCTCCAGGGAGGGAGCAGCCACAACCACCCTGGGCAACGTGTTCATATCCCTGTACATTTAGAAGAGTGAGACATGAAGTAAGGGAATGCAGCTGTATGCTGCTCACCCTTCCATTTACCATGTCCCATACAATCTCGGATTTCAGGCAGAAAGGGAGTATTTGGCATTATAGTTCCGTGAAGGTTGAATTTCTCGTGATGCTACGCTTTTGCTAAGTGCACAAAATAGTTAATATTATGGATGGTACAGCTGACAGAGTGGAAAATGAAGCCTGAAGTGTTGTGATGTGCTCGTTTCAGCATGTCTGGAAGGAGTGCCATGCTCAAGAAATCTCAGATTTTCCTCTTCTCAAGTAAATGATCATCTCGCACCCCAGGTGTCCTTTCCCTCTGGCCCTCCTCACCAGAGCAGTATAAACACTGTTATTTACCAAGGATATTGCATTCTTTACCATGATATTGTGAGCATTTTTTCTACACATCTCTTCTTGTTATGGACCTCTGTGGGAAATTTGCTTGAGTGAGAACTATGGATTAGGTTGTAGAGCTATTAAATATTAATAAGCAATGAATTTCATATCACCCAAATGATAGAAGTATCATTCCCAGCCATGTGACCATCACCTGTCTCTTGCTCTGCTTTTTTTTTTTTTTTTGGAGGCTGAGGACTAGGATCTTTTGCACATTAATTTGAGCTCATACCATCAGTCACTCCTTGAGCAATGAGCTTTAGTACTTTTATTCTCCACATTAGAAAAGCTCAGGTTGTGTGTTGGCTTTTCCATATCGGTGGTGCAGTGTGAAGCCAGTAGATTTATTTTGACACCTTGTGCAATCTCTGTAGGAGCTATAGGTCCTAAGACCATGTTTCACATCCCACTCATGCATGGAGATATTATGAAACTTAACCTTTTTTTTTTTCCCCTTCCCTTTCCTATCTGAATTCTCCAAGCTCTCCCCTTAAAAAAAAAAAAAATCTAAACAATGTTGCAAATAAGTTTTCAAGAAGATTGTTTTCTGAATGCATGTGCTGGGCTCTGTCTTTTTAAAGAGCAGAAAATCACAGAAATGACAGTTCCAGAAAGTGTAGATTTATGACTTTTTTTTAACTTTCCGATTATGTTGGCAATGACTGAAAAAAATAAAATTTTGTAATTTTGAGGAGAGAATAATGTACTTTTTTATTAAAATAGAAATGACACACTGCTGCATATCTAACTTGATTTAGTGTTTTTATTAGTTATAGAACTGTTTTAATACCTCACTAACTATTGCTTTCTCCCTTAAGGTTTTCATTGTTCTCATACCCTAGAAACAAATTGATAATTCTGAAAAAAAATAAAGTATTTGTTGGTTGTTTGCTAACAGCAGAATAGCAATCAGTCACCACAGGGTTACTACAATGGGCATCATTATATCTGGATCCTTATCAATTTCACTATATGGGTAAGTATTATTGCTGCATACCGGAACTCCTTTGGTGTTATTGCTTAATTTTAATTGTGATTGTAAAATGTGAAAAATGTGGATCTTTAAACCACAATTAAACACCTGCTATACTTGTTGTGCATTGGCATTTAAAGATATATTGAGTGTTTCAATTCTGCTGATTCAGATATTACATCGAGGGAGGAAAATTAAAAAAAACAAAAAAAACAAAAAAAAAACAAAACAAAAAAAAACCAACCAGCCAGGGATTGGTTTGAAAACAAATATTTGCTTAAGGAAACAGTTGCCGGGAAATTTAATTTAGCCAAATATGTGATGCAACATCTGAACCTTAAAACATTTTGAAGAGTAAATGTTGATGTGCTGTTTCTCACGCAGCTTCAGAGATGCTGCCAGTCCCTTGCAGCTTCCAAGAATCCCACTGTCCTGTGTGTGTCCCTCTGACATCCTGCTAATGGAAAATTCTGCACTGGAAAACACCTGCCCAGCATTAGCAAAATGCGAATGACAGGAACAGCAGAATGTCAAGTTGCAGGCACATGAAGAAATGAAGGTTTTGTAGCAAAAGCCTCTGCTGACTGCTCCCAAATTCTTTATTTCATTCGAGAGTGAAAAACTCTCTGAATTGCTTCTGGTTGTGTGCTGAGAAGCCCAGCAAAACACATGAGCACACGATTTTCTTTTAGCGCATGAGTAATCTGAACGAGTTAGAGCTCAGCACATGTTGATGTGCTTTGCTGGGCTTGGATCTGCTGGTGGCGTAAGGAGGTTTAAATCCAGCAGACATAAAGTGAGGCAGCAGTTCAGTGCAGTTAAGTCAGGCTGTGCTGCACAGCCTGGCTCATGCACCTCTCTGCATCTCCTCTCTTCCCCTCCAGTAATTATGGTTTGGAAAAATTGTTTGCTATTAAAAAAAGAGAGATTCGTCCTCTCAGTAAAGATTATTTCTTGAATATTTGAGGGAAAGTTTCATTGTTTACAAGCATTGGAATATCAGGACTATTTTAAGTGTTAACTTTTGTTTATTTTGTTCCTATTCAAGCACTTTGAGAAAGAAAACCATAGAATCATAGAATCATAGAATGGTAAGGTTGGAAGGGACTTTAAAGATCATCTAGTTCCAACCCCCTGCCATAGGCAGGGACACCTCCCACTAGTACAGGGCACTCAAGGCCTCGTCCAACCTGGCCTTGAACACCTCCAGGGAGGGAGCAGCCACAACCTCCCTGTGCAACCTGTGCCAGTGCCTCACGGTATCAACTCTTTCATCTTTGCACACATAGTAGGAAAAAAATTTCCATGCACTCAGCGAATTGTTCTGCTTTCTGGAAGGCTGTTCAGATAATGTTTTGCTTCATGAGTTATGATCTAGTCAGAAAGGGATCTAGAATCAAAAGCCCTCTCCCTCCATCTAAACCAGCAGCTCTAGGATACTATTTCTTTAGGAGGGGTAACACACAGCATTTTTCTTCCACCATAGAAGTGAGCTTGGTGTTTCTTAATGGTTGTGTTGCTTTTCAGGGATGCATTGACTTAAGTTTGTATTTTTTGCCATTGGCTCCTGGAAGTATTCTCCTACTTCTTGCCCATATACTTCTATCGTGTTTGAAACTGATTCAACATGACCTGCTGTCAGCCTTTTCCTGCATATAGGGTTATCAAAACATCCCCCTTTCCTGGGAGAGCAGGATTCCCAAGGGTACTTCATATTCCTTATCCTTTCCTGCATGCTAGTTTGAAACCCTCAATATCTGGCAAATAGGTGTAGAAAGGACAACAATGTTTTGATAACTATTGTATGCAATAAATCAGCAAAGGTTTATTTCAGTTGGCTCCCTGAAATACTCCCTCATTAACTTTTCTGCAGAGGCCAAACAGCTCCTCAAATGCCTTACCACAAATAAATAATTGAAGTATCTTCTGCTTGTCTTATAGCATGTCTTGGCTACCAGTACACTTTCCTGTCAATCTTCAGTAATGACTTGTGTCAGGTGGAATGTCCTGGAAAAGAAATGGGTTTATCTTAAAAAGTTGATGAGAGCATCTCCCGTATCTCCAACTGTGTGTCACAGAGAGGGATTATTAAATATAGAATAAATAACAGAGAATCACATTACTGAGTTTTAATTCTATTGAGAGGTTCTATCTTTAAAAAGTGTTTTCAGTCAGTGCTCATGAAAACTGCCAGGTTGTTGGAAACTGAAGTGGTCTTTTAACCCACAGATCGTGGTGGTATTGGCAAGAAATGCGTAAACTTCCCTCACTTGCAGCACCTATTGCCAGGACCTTTACTTCATCTCCTCGTGCAGGGACCGGAACGACACAGACACACCAATATGGTGATAAAGTTGAACACTTTATTACATCAGAAGGCTACATTTATAGAATATGAGCAGGCAAGCACCCGGTGTGTCTCTAGCTGATAGGTTGCAGGTCTCCAGCACATGCTGTCCATGCACCCCAAGCATCTATCCAATAGGTTGCAGGGGTCCAGCACACACTGTCTGTGCGCCCCAAGCACAAAGCTAATTCATTTACATTTTTGGCTTACTTTTTTGCCATCCTTTATTTTTCTGCTGCCAACTTCCTCAAGGTTGTTTTTCTCGACACTGTACTTTCTTATCTCACATTCCTCTCCACATCCCTGCTCATCCTTATGGCTCGGTTACTACCGGTCACCCGTTCTATGCTGCCCGTACCCCAACAACCTATATTTATGCTTTAGCCAGTCCATATGTAGAGAGAATGGAGGCAGCTCCAGGCAGTGTAATGTTCAGTGCAACCAAACCAAAACTGGTTCTCAGAGGACTGGTACCTTTGCTTGCCATGGTAATGTGTAAATAGGCTGGGATCCCAAAGCTGCACTCATTGCCCCAGCACGGTGAGCACCCTTGGAGCTGTGCTGGTGGATGGCACTGCTCTGTAGGGGGAATAAACCCAAAGCAGGGAAGTCTATAAAGCCTACAGGCAAAATGGGTCTGACTCAGAGGCATCCCTTTATTGCTGTGCTAGGCTAACCCATAGGGAACCTCACACTGCTTGGGCTCAACAGGATGTGTGGCATATTGAGGCTTACATTTTAAGTCTACACCTTTATAGCACAAAGCCTATCAATTAATTTACCTACTCTTGTGTCAACTTTGGCAGCTTTATAAATTGGAAAAAGAGATTCATGATCTAAATCCAGCCCCACACTCTGCGATGCACTGATGCCTGTAATTCCTCATAGAAAAGATCTTTCCTGAAGTCTGCAATGTGTTATAATCTCTAATTATGAATATGTTCACAGAATTTGTTCATCTCAAGACGCACTTGTGCATCTGTTATTTATGCACTATACATTAAACTTTACATATAGCTTTAGAAATATTTCTGCAGATGTGCACTTGTACTTAAAAGACCATAGAAAATGATATGTTAAGCTGCGTGACGAGGTCCTTGGGCAAGGATTATAAAGCACTGGAAGGAGCATCATCTTTCCCTATGACAGAGTTTTAGCTAGAGTTATACAGCTCTCTGCTGAAGCTATAGGCAGTGAAGGGGGTCTCCAGAGCCACTACTGCAGATGATGCTCTAACCCTCCTTTACCTGTGTCTGTCTTCCTGTCTGCCTTGCAGGAAGTCTGTGGGCTGTGTGTCTCTGCTGTTAGGTGCAGTGGGGCTGGAGGGCTCCTGATCCTAGGCACAGGCTGTGCTTATGGATTCAGGGTTTTCATGATGTGATGGTTTGGGAGTTCCTTGCCCCCCCACACTTTATAAAATCACCCAGATTAGGCTCAGCTGGCTGGAAGTTAAGGACTGAAGCTCTGTTTACAGTTTAGCACAATATACAAGCAGATATATACACAATAGACAGGAATAGTTACAGACATAGACAAGTTAAAGGTAACACAGAACTGCAATCCCCCTCCCAGAAATCAGAGTGCCCAGCAGGGGCTCCCAACCACCCTTCCACCTTCTTTCCACCCCTCTGCCTTACCCCAGGGTCTGCCTTACGTGCAAGGTGAGTTCGGAGTATGGACGAGGGCAGAGTTAGAGCAGAGTGGTTGGTTGGGTTACTCAGCAGAGAGGTCAGCAGACGCACAAGCAGCCAGAGAGAATGATACTCTCTATATCTTACCTATATTTGTGTCCTTGTTTTCATACGTCTCAGCAAGGCTATGAGTGAAGCAGACATCACCAGTGTTTGCTTTTCACAGCCTATGATCTAATTCTTTTCATTAAAATATTCCAGTTAGCCTCAAACCAGCACGTGGCAGGCAGACCTTGTACCAAGAGCATCCTCAGGCTGAAGTTTGAAGATGATACATCAGTAAGTCAGTGTGCTTGTGAGGGCAAGAAAGTTTGGCAGTGTGCAAGAGAGACTGCAAACTTATAAGCGAGGTCCAACTTTATGTTTAAATAGCACATAATGCAGCAGGAACTGGTCCCTGCTTGGCACTTTTAATTGCTGCTGTAACAATAATGAAAAAAAAAAAACCAACCCAAACCGACAAACCAGAGGCACTGTTCTGTGTGCAGCCATATTAAAAATGTTAAATTGTTAGTCTACTTGTTTTCCTCTTGTAAAGTAATGGTGTCAGTGTGCACTTTATTTAACTGAAAGATAAATCCTCAAATGATTGCATTAGAATGTTGAAGGGGGGGTGGGGGGGTGGAGGGAGATACAATTAAACCTTAGTCATCACAAGAAAATTAGAATTAAAGATAATGTAACTTAAATACCACCATCACCACCACTCCCCCCCCACACAAATCTTGAGGACAAATAAATACATGATGTACAAATATATGTTTGCCTCTGAGTGCACTCAAACTTCTCCTCTGGGCCATGCTTCCAGTTAATCCCAGAAGATATAAATGCAACCTTAAAACTGTGACTGCTTCAGGACTGTAATATCTTTCTAACAATGCTTTGCTGAAATGAAGTGTTAGTTAACAGATTTTGATAGGGCAGATGCTACCAGATATTTTACGTGTCGAGATCCCTTGTGTAAGCTGCCTCAGGATGCACATGGTTCAGAGAGATGAACCCTGCAAGATTCTGAGTGTCTTTGGAAAGCACCAAGGGTCCTTCATTCCCATTGCAAGCTAATGAGGACACTGTGCCAGAAAGGAACACAAATCTGTTGTGAGTTGTTTTCTCTGTGTGTGTGCTTCTGTGATTTACAAACAAAAGCTTTCTCTCCATGGAGAGTGAAGAGGACACCATATCTACACAAAGTGTCCCAGCATCACCTCAAACAGATATTTGCCTGTTAATCTGGAAAATAACATCATGCTACAACTTCAGTGCTCTGTTTTCTTTTCACACCTTAGAATATTGTTTTGGTTTTCGTGTCATTTATGTTATGCTAAATAATAGAAGTACCCAAAATATTTGGAGATTGACTGAAAAAAAAAGGGCTTCCTTGCTGCAGCTTGAAGCGCCATATCTTTATGGAATCATAGAAGCTGGAGATTGTAAAGGCCTTTTGGGTCACTGGAGCCACCCACGTACTGATGCTGGATTGGCACTCCTTTTTTATTTTTTTTCCCCTGTAAAGGCTGGTTGTGATATGGTGGTGCAAGGAAATTTGCACTTTAATAGGACACATTTTCATAAAGGCTGAACCTGATTTTGTCTCCATTTATGGTCTGGATATATACAGTACCACACAGGCCATATGAAATTACAGCAAGAAGTTGTGAATGATGTAGGAAATGAAAAATTCATCACAAAGAGCTAGGAGGTAGCAGAGCTGTGCTGTACTCTACCTTTTGATATTAAATTCAGATATAGGCAGGAAAAGAAACCAGACTCAAAAGGTCTCAAACAAAAGTAAACCCCTAAGAATAAAACTGAGAAAAATAAAGTGACTAATTTAAGAACTTTTGTTTTAGCATATTTTAAAAAAATTTATTCATTCACTCCTCTAAAAAACCCCAACCGCTTCCCAGCTGAAGACAGCACTTATAAATGTGGGTTTGTACCAAATCAAGACAAACTGAAAGGGCTTCTGACAGTTGCGGAAAGTGCTAGAGTGTTGACATCAGAGAAAGCTGTTTGGTTTTTGTTGGATTTCTTGTTTGAATTTGTTCTTTTTTTATCTGCAAGAGGGGTGGAATGAATCCTTCTAGGACTTGTAAGTAGCATATATAGAATTTATACTAAATGTGCATAAGAAAATACTGCAGCTGACCTCTCAAGATGAAGTCCACTAAAAGGCAGGTAATGTTTAGCACATCATTACTGCAGCTATTCTAACCTGGTTTACTCCTACCCCATTGCATGCACATTCTGTCCCACACTGTTTCAGGGGAATAACAAACATCAGAAATTGCTAGAATGCACTGTGCAGTCCTTCCACTTTCCATTTGGGCACTCAGATTTCTTTATCACCTGCAGAACCCTTCAACGTTATTTTCCTCCTCGGGTGATGTCTGCGGAACACGCGCCGAGGTGCGTGTCCCTCACTGCTTAAAACTGTTGGAGAATTCAACTCTCACTCATTATCACCATCAATAACTACTGCTTATCCACTCTCCTTGCAGAATGTGACTTTTTAAGCATGCATCCCTGGGAGTCTGTGTTGGTCAGCAGAGCGTCCATGCCGAGCGACGCTCTCTGCTCTCGGCACAGGCGTTCCTTAAAACGACTGCTGCAGCTCCACTCCTTTATACATTTGCCAGCGAGCACCTGCATTGAACATGTGGGATTCTAATCTCCACAAGCTAGATGGCCTCGAATCATTTCTGTGGTTTTTATAGGCAATTATGTGGTGATCAAACTACTGTAAAGACAGACCTGCATCAACCTACCATTTTTCTCCTCTCCTTTCAAACATATCGTCTAAGGTTTCCCTTGTGGGTGGCCCTTCTTTCTTTTGTGGCATTGTGATTTCTTCATAGGTGGTACCTGACAAGTCCCTTTTTTTCACCCTTAGAGTTTTTTGTTCAGATTCCATTCACTTCAAAATATCATTACCATTGCAAACAAGGAAAATGTGTTTATCAGAAACTGCAAACTCCTTTAGGGCCTCATAGGATTAATCACGGTTATAAAGTTTTATTAAACACAATTTTTGTTTAATGACAAGCTCCACCAGTCCTTCCCATTCCAAACCAATCCTGTCCTAAGGGTGTATCTAGCACAGCAGATTGTTTTCAACAGACTCTCAAGACAATCCCTATTACTTTGTCATGCACAGAGATATTTTTCTTCCTGGATAATTTGAACTTCCTTAAAAATCACATCTGTTTCATACTTTATTTATTTGTAATTTAAATCCTCAAATTGAATCTTTCATTACTAACATCTGGGCTTGAAATGCAGCCCACTTGAAAAAATACAAATTTTATTTTATTTGTAGTTACCCCCCTTTCACTGGGTAGCATTGGTACAAACATTCCCTGGCCAGAGGCAAAACAGCCGGGTATCTTAAAGCTGTGATGCCGTACCACGTGTAATATGGCTCACTTGAATGTCCCTGAAGTGACTGGCAATTTGCCCAGAATTAGACTGAATGCAAGTAATAAGCTGTAGAAATTCCACAATATTGACAATTAGATATCTCTATACGGCAGCAGCTGTGTATTGTTCTCATGGTATATTCCTCTCAAAGCACCTCCTCAAAAAAAAAGGG
>VWYK01055651.1:75067-91772 GCA_013399775.1 Semnornis frantzii | reverse complement strand
GGGGGGCGTGGAAAAAAAGAAAAATAATGTCCTTCCTGGGTGAGAGTTTGGGTGGGCTGGCAGACTTTTGGGATGTGCCGAGCAGCCGACAGCAGGATGCAGCCTGGCCTGCCTTCCCCGCGGAGCAGGACGAAAGTCCAGAGCGCAATATGCACCCACACCCCTATCTCAGTCCGCTCTGCTGTGGGCAAGGCCAGAACCGCGCCAGACGCAGAAAAGCAGGGCAAACCCTTCCCGATCCGCTGCCGTCCCCGCATAGCCCGCATCATCCTTCTCGTGCCTGGCGAGGAAACAGGACTTTAAATGCACTCCCGTTTTTATTTAGGTCCCGAGTAGGGGCAGATCTCAGAGGGGTCATCAGCTGCTTCAAGATAAGCTCCCCGGTTCGGAGGGACCCTTCTTCGTTTGCCTGGGCAACTACCGGGTCAAGCTTTGCACGAGTAGCTCAGAGCGGCAGCTCCAGGCCTGCCGCTTGTCCTTGTCCCCAACGCCTCTCTCCCTTTCCAAGCAGAATATCGTTGAGAAAGGAGAAGGCTGAGAATTAAGCAGGCAGGTCTCACCCCTTCCCCCTCCTAAGTGCCCTCGGCACCCTGTGGTTGTCCCGGAGGTGTCCAGCCGACTCTTCCTCCCCTGGGCTCTAGGCTGATCGATGGCCGATTGGTGGGTTTGGTGTTTTTCCCTGCACACACTTCGCTTTTGCATCCGCTGCAACTCGTTTCTCTCAAACAACTCCTCTATCCTCCGGAGGTGGTCAGAAAACTTAAGATGGGCGGGCTGGATTGCCCTCGTTCCGGCTTAGGGGAACATTTAGCTCGGCATTTATCCTCCACACCTTTCGAATTTTTTTTTTTTTTTTTTTTGACAGCCCCTTTGTCACCCAGCCTGCAATTAGGAACCCTTGGTGCCCAGCGCCAACCCTTGGTGCTCATCGCATCTTTCAGTTCTCGGAGGGCCTCAGGACGGGCCCCAGCTGCACCGGGGGCCGCTGTCACCGAACTCCACATTCCTCTGGGTTCTTCTGTCTGTCTTCCCGGGAGGCAGCTCCGGGTCGTACCTCCTAGTTTTGGAGTCGTTTGGGGAAAAACCCTCAACTGCAGAGCTTCAACCCCGTCCTCTTCTGCCAGCTCCAGCCTCTCTGAGCGGGGACTCGAAACTGATCCCTTACTGGTGCAGGCAGAAAAAAGCTTGGCTCAGGTCCCCGGCCGAAAAACAGGTAGGGGAGCTGGCCTGGCGGTGGGGAACGGCTGCCCCTCGCTCTCCCTGGGGAAGGATGAAGGATTCTCCATAGCCGTCGAGGAAGTGTCGCTCTTGGTCCTTGCCTTTCACCGGGGAAACTGCGGCCTTTTCTCCTTCACGGAGCAGAAAACTACCGCAGAATCGGAAACTACTCTAGGAAGAACAGACAGTCCCTCTAGCTACGAGTAACATCTTTGAAGACGTGTCCCCTTACGCCTCCTGAGCTATATTTTGGGGGGCCGGCATGGCTGTCCGACCCCATGGCCCGGAGCCTTTCCGGGCATGATGGGCAGGGTCCAGGGCACTGCCAGGCCTGACTGATTTTGGCTGTGTGCGGCCCACTTTTATCCAGGAAAATGTCACAGGAATATAATTAAAGTAAGCGGCATAAATCATCCAAAGTGTTGATCACGAAAGTAACTGCGTACAAATGACACCTCCTTTCCCGGCATAGCTGAGCCGTGCATGGCTCCCAGTTATGTCTGCTTAGTTTAAGTGGTCTAAACACGTTACCGCTCCCTGTTAGCAGCGGGGAGAAAACTCTCTGCTCTTCAGCTGACAGCGAGGGCCGGGTCCTGGCACAGTATCCCACACAGGGCCGGGCTGAGGAGCTGGGAACCTCGAGAATAATTGTTATTTTTGTTTTTAAGCATCTCCCAAGTTTGAGGCTGCAAGTGTCGAGTGAGCCTAGTGGAATCTGGCAGAGGGAGAGCTGCTGTGGGATCCGAGGTTTCCTGTCCTAAACTTTTCTTGCAAAACGGCCTGCAAAATGCACCCACAGGTGTCCCTTGCCCCGACTGAATAGTGCTCGTTGTTGTTCCTCTTGAAAAACAACCGTTCTGAGCCGCTCGTTTACCGGTTCCCGGCTATGCTGGGGAGAGGGTTTCGAAGGGACGATAGGCATTGCGGGGCTGGGCAGAAACTCCCAGGCAAAGCCAATCTCTCGAAGTCATTTTACAGATATCGCAAGCAGCTCCCTGCAAGGGAAAAAAGTTCCCTGCACCAAAAATAAACATGACCCGAGTCCGAGGAACTGAGGTCAGGGGCAGCACTCCCGCTGGTCCTTGCTGCAGTTCACTGGCCCCGGGAAGCCCCGGCCTTTCCCTGGCAGAGAAGAGCGGAGGAGCCGCTGTTCCCTCGGGGGCTCCGGTAACGGGTGTAGGACATGCTCGGAGCCGGGCAGGGGCGAAATCCACCATCCCAGAAACCCTGCCTGGAGCCTGGGAACGGGCAGCAGCCTCCCCCGGCCGGCCGGCAGCACGGTGCTCGGCTTTCCGCCTTTCCCCGGGGCATTTTCGTTTGCAGAACTCCCGGAGCGACCCAGCCGCACCGGATCCAGTGGAACTACAGTCCAGCTACCCCCTGTTCACCTTCAAGGCCAATTTGCTTCCCCTCTCAAAAAAACCCCGGGGGAGTAAAACTGGGCACGGCGGTGCCCAGTGCCCCCTCCCATCACCCTGCCGCAGGGCCAAGAGAGGGAGATAAACCCAAATTTGAGTGAGCCCTCGGGTTGGTGTAATAGAGGATGCTCTTGGACGGAGTGTAAGGAAAAATGGGGAGCCCACAAACTCCTCGAGCCGTTGTAAACCATAAATTAGAAGTAACTTTCGGGGTGATCCAACTCTCTGGTCCCCTCGCGGCCAAATATCGAGGGCCAGCACGTCCTCTCTCCTCTTAATACGGCCGGGAACCCTCCTAAGTGGGTTTTCTGGGTTTTCCTGGGCTCTCGGGGAGCTGGAAAGTTGGTCTCCTCTCCTGGCTTCCCAGGCAGCCCCCAAGTTTGCCTCCGACGATAGGGTCCCGAGGGGGAAAGGTGAATACGAGCATCTGAAAGCATTTTTATTGTTTTAAACACCAGTATTTTAATTTTCAGTCCAAGAAAACCGATCGAATACAGGCTCCACAGGAAGAACAGCCGGGACGCGCCCATCCCATCTCCAGGCAAGAGAAAAACTTGATTTTTATTACTATTTCTTTTAAAATTAAAATTTTCGAGAAACCCAATTTGCAGGACCCTTCCGGAAAGCAAGAGGTGGGAGGGAGTCGGCGGGGGCATTTCAGGCGTCCCGGTAATGCCAGGCTCTGTGGGTGCCAGAAATTNCTCTGTTTAGACCCTAGCTGTCCCCTAGGTCACGCTCGTTTCGGGACAGGGCGCAGCCACAGCCTTCTCCTCAGCCCTTTTCGGACAGGAGGAACCGGCGTTTGCGGTAGCGGAGGTCGCTCTGAGACGGAGGAGATGGGGGTAGGGAGAGGTGAGAACAGGCTGTGCCCGGAGGCGTCTGGGTTTCCCCGTCACTCCCGGGTCCCGCCGGACTGAGCTGCATGTGGCGGGCCCCGGCATGATGCCCACCTCGGCCCCGGGATCTTCCTCGGTTTACCCCGGAGAGGAGAGACGGAGGAAATGCCACCTTCTCCCACAACTCCGCTCTGGGCTCAACAAAACTTTGTCGGACGGGGCTAGGGGACGACGACACCGACGACTACGACAGTACAGCCACCCAGAGCTGTGACAGCCGAGCCTCACTGGCTCCTCCGAGACCTGTAATATCTCCGCTGCTCCCGGCACGCGTGAATAATTCACCAGGCTGCCAAATACAAGTAACGTTTGTGGCAGCTATGAAGGAGCCGAGGAGGCGAAGGCTCATTTTTGGGGGGCAGGAGGAGGTGTGGAGAATCAATTGAAACTTAATAAAGGGAGTGTGTGGGGGGGAATGGCGGAAATAAGCCAGGCAACTTCTAATAACAACTTGGTGTTAATAATTCAGGAGCAGTCATTGGATTATAGCGCAATATCCGAAGTACGCATTGCCGGCACAGTGCGGGTGGATAATGTAATCGGAGCTCATTTCGCCTTCCAATAAATTACAGCAGCAAAAGTTTCCTGTTAAAGCGGTTATTTGTATTTCTTTTTCTTTTCTTTTCTTTTCTTTTCTTTTCTTTTCTTTTCTTTTCTTTTCTTTNTTTTTTTTTTTTTTTTTTTTTTTTAAGGTGACTCCCCTCCCTTCCCTGCCAACAGCAAGAAGAAGAATTAAAAACGAATGCTTCCACCTTTTGCAAAAACAGCACCAAGATGCAAAGCCAGAGTTCGGCTCTGATCTCTTCCAACTTTGAGTGCTGTGAAGCTGCTCCTCCCTACATGTCACTTTTTTTTTTTTTCCTTTCTCTTTCAGTGTTCCTGTTTTTTTGTCCCTTGGGTTTTTTTGTGTCCTACCTCATCTGACCTCGTGGGACCTCAGCAAGATCAGACAAGTGCTGCTGGAAAGAAAAATGTCCCTAAAAATCCATCCCTTCATGATAGGCTTGATGTGTTTGCTCTCCTTACTCCTCTTGGGTCCTATTATGAAGTGGTAGCAGCTAGAGATAGGGTCAAACAGCAGTTCATTTGTTGTTCAACTCACATGCAAGGTGAGTTTGCAAGGCCTCAAGATGATTCTTATTCTTTTCCTTCCAAACTACAGCACAATTTAGCAGCAGGTACTTTCCCCCAGATCCAAACAGGGCATTGCAATTTTCCTTTTCTCTATTCCACTCTTTCTTTTGCCAAAAGTCAGGCTATGCTGTTGAACCTTTATGGCCTTCATCCGTGGTAGGGGTTCACAAGGAGGTTCTCAAACATCTCCCAGCCCTTGTTGCTAGACACAGGGCTCCTGTGCACTTGTCAGTTCCAAGCTGCTCTCTGCATCCTACTTGAGGACTGTCTCAGACCTGCTTTGAAAATCTCAGACCTGCCTTGAAGACTTTTCCAGACAGTTTGGCCATGATCAGCAGACACCTTTCATTAGACAGCTTACAACTCTCTTTATTTTATTTTGCTTTCTGTCCCAGGAACCTTAGACATATTGCTCAGATTTGCTCTTTTTTAGGTACTTTTAGTGTCCTGTAATGGTGGGTGACATTTCCCATCCTGTGTAATAGCTGCTGTCACCTTACAGTGTTTCTGTACCAATTGCTGCTGGGTTAGGCTGTCTCCTTCTTTCCAGTCCTATGTGGTGGCATGTTGGAGAGAGAGAGGGAGAGAAGAGCTTCCCAAGGGAGGCTGGGGGTAAGAAATATCTCTCCTGCTAGGCATTTCCCTAATTCCCACTCTTCAGGAAATGATTCAGGCTCTGAACTCTGAAGTTTAATATTGCTGCGAGAAAGTATCATATTTAGTGATTCCTCTGAGCATCCTGAAGTCCAGCCCATCTCCCTTTTGTTCAGCTGGTGAGATCTTGTGCCATATGCTCCTGCTCAGCACTCAGAGTTCTTTCCAGCTGATGTACAGTCACTTGTGATGGTGGAACTTGACTGCCTGGGCTTTTTTTAATTTTTATTATATTTTTTTTTTTCTGGGCACTGAGTAAAGCATGCGTATTGAACAACATCAAGATTTCTCCCATTTTTCTGCCTGAAATCTCCTCTGGGTCTACTTAGCTGTGCTGCTTTTTACAGGTGTGAAAAAAGGGTCTTTGCTAACGCCAAATATGCTACAACACGTGGCTCTAGATTCTGCTTGTCTGTGACAAAACCAGTCAGGTTCTCTGCATCTGTCATCGTTAGTGTTACAACTTAATGAGAGCCTACCAGTGCTCCTCAGCAATAGCTAAGGGTGGTGTGTGAGACCCAGAAAGGGGAAGTATTAAAAATCACAAACAATGGAGATAACAGTCTGGGGTGTGCCGACGGTTGTCATAGGCATCCCTCACACCAGGGAAAGGCCACGGCTGGTTTGACAGGCCTGTGGCGAGTGAGAATGGAAATATCATCAGGTATGGAACAATAAGCCTTGATGACAGGACCCAGAGGGGAGCCTCTGGTGGGGGGGTGGCTGGACATCACCACTAGAGGGGGTGCACGGGGTGCGCAGGGTGTGCGGCCGCTGCCCGCCACGGGAGGGGAGAGGGACCCTGGTCTTATAGCCCCTTCGGAGGTGGAAATGCAGTTATGGAGGGGCTAGTTCGTTCTATGCTAAGCCACGGGTTAACTTTCCAGGAGCAACCCTTTTCCTGCACTTTAAATTCTGTGGTTTCCTATTTGGAAATCTGTTTACCTCCTCCTCCTCCTGCTTTCGGTCTCAGCAAACCTGTTGCCAAACTCTAGATGGTCCTTTATTATACTTGGAGTGTCTGCGAGCCTTGGAGTACACAGACTCCAGGACAGGGTAGATAAGTGATTTCAATTGCCCAAGGTTAAACACTTGTCTGGTTAAGCAAGGTAAAAAATAGAGAAGGTAGGATTTTTAGTGATGTATACAGATTCTGAGGTGGTGACCTTGTTACATACAGGGGCTGTAAGCAAAGGGTAAGGAGCAGTGAAGTACAGTAGAAGTACAGTAGAAGGGAGGATTGCTCATGTCCTCTGTGGCTATGGAGCAGCTGAAATGCTGTGGGTGTATCAGAACCACTCTTCTCTTTGGTCTCTGCCCTTTTGCCCTGGGCATATGTGTACTCTGTGGACCCACTGGCTCAGCTTTGCAGAGCTGGGCACGTGGTGCTGCAAGAACATGACCTTTTGCTCTGAAGATGGCAGGAGCTTTATGCTGGCAGCAGAACAACATACCCAGTACAAATAGAATCATTCTGATAATAAATCACCATCCATAATAAGAAGACATCGTTAATAATAAGTCATCCGGGGGCCTCTGGAGACCGGTGTACAACTTACTGTAAAAATAGATAGGAAACATGGTGTGATCATTACAAGCAAGATAACAAATAAAAGAGAAAATGACTTTTATAGGCATTTAGCTGTTCTCTCCTTCCCCCAGCTTCCAGCCAGTTCTGTTATCAGTCAGGATGGCTGTGATTTAAGTTTGGTCACAAACCCAGGGCTGATTTTGCAGATGCAGAGCCCTGGCTTCACAGCACCTGTGAGCTGGCCAGATCACTACCTGCAAAGGAGTGCCTGGCAAAAATCTCTGTTTGTTTGCTTGTTTTGTTTTGTTTTTATGGTTTCCCGTTCTCTTCCTACTTGTCTCAATTTGTCCAAAGGTCCTGGACACAGGCAAGTGCTCCCTGCTTGGGATATGCAGGGACAAGCTGAGGGCTTGCGCATGGATGTCAGCTCTTCCTGCACCGCTTAAGTAGGCAGGATCTGTTGCCTGGTTCCTGTGGGTCAGAAGACCTCAGAAACCAGAGAACAGTGAGGAGCAAGCACATGGCAAAACCTGAGCTTTGAAACTGGTGAATGTTTGTATTGAGTTCTTGCCTGACCCATGAATGTTTTCACACATAAACTGGCTGGGATCAAAAGATTTGTGAAAATGTCTCCATGTTCAGAAGCCAAGGGAATCTGACACATTTGTGTAAGGACAAATTCACAAGTGGTGCCTTGAACTGTTCTGTCAGCTCTGAAACAGATCTGCTTAAGGTATCAGAGCTGCTTTCTTGCAGCAGAGGGGAAAGAGGTTAGGGCTGTTCAAATCCTTCTTGGTTTCTCCCCTTGTTTGCATTTGCCAGACAAACAATAGCAGATGTTATATAGTCAGTTCAGTTCGCTACTAGTCCCATTATGTTCTATTTATGTTTCACTTTATTGGCCTTTTTTTTTTAATTTTTTTTTTTATTTTCCTATTATTGTTTCACTCTGGGGGAGGCAGAGGATATAATATATTCATCTTTATTATACAAAATCTGTGTGAAGCATTTAATAAAATGCTGTTTCCACACAGCTAGGAATATTACTGTTAGCTATTCTTAAGTTAATGCTCCTATTAAAAAATGTTTGATGGCTGCAGTGACTGGAACTTGTGTGGACAAAAAACACACACACCACTAAATAAGGCACTCATGGCAATTTAGAGATTTCCCAATGCCTTGTGGAAAACTTCTGTTTAGCCAGATTTCTGCTTACTTAGCATATTTCCAGAATTGTTCTTCCTGGGTTTATTATTAGTTGTATTTGAATAGAAAATAACTTTTGCTTTTTCTTCCCAAAACTTTCTCCTGGTATTGGAGCAGTCAGATGTTCACACTATCCCCAGGTCTTTTCCCCAGGAATGAAGGCAATTAGGGCAGGGCACTGATACGAATGAAGTCACATTTGCAGCCTGAACTAGGACCCGCTTGTGCCAACCTCATGATGCTCTCCTGGACCAAAGATGCTGATTCAGTCCTCAAAATGCCTGCATGAAGTAAGCTTAGCTTGTTGTGCTTTGGAAGCCTGTGGACAGGGGTGAGGGGTGTCTTGCTCATGGAGAAGTAACAGGCAGAACCAGAGACCTACATGTCACAGCATCTTGCTGTGGCAGGGTTCTCCATGGACCAGGAGTACAGGAGGTGCTGTTGCTTCTGGGGGTGCTGAGTGGATCGTGACAAACAGCAGTGAAAAGTCAACATTATTACATCAGGTAAGAGGATCTGAGCAATGGAAAATAAACTGTTTCTGTGGGGAAAAAAAAATACTTTCAGAGGAAGGTCTTTCCCTAATTGCTCACTTTCCAGGAAGGATGAAGACATCCACACCCAAGACAACACTAATTAAAATTTGTTTTTAGCCCCAGAGCTTATTTAAACACACAGCTTAACACCAGGATTCAACCTTGCCCAGGCAGGGGGTTGACATGCAGATCTAGGCTCAGGAACTCTCACAGGATCCCTGCCTGTCTCCTCTGAAGAGCAACAAGGCAGTTTAGTGATGCTACTGCTACATGTTCCCAGGAGTGCAAATGGCAGCCAGTCTGGCAAAGATCTATGCTGTCATCATAAATAAGAGGCTGAAGAAGGCCATATACACCTAACGAAAGTCTACCTGATCCCATATCCTGACTCCACCACTGGCTGGTGATGGGTGTCCAAGAGAGCAAAAGACCTGAAGTATATAATTATCAATGTAGTATTGCACTGTATTAGGAAAACCAATCTAAGCACTAGCAAGTGTATGGCATGCTTCCCTGGGATACTTTCCCAGCCCCTGGCAGTTTGTGGTTCAGAGAGTCCAGAGCCAGAAGTGATACCTTAGTGTTTTATAGCCTCAGACAGATTGTACTTCCATGAACGTGTCTAACCACTTGTTCAACCCATATAATCTTTTGGCATCCATGATATCCTGGAGCAATGTGCTTCATGGCTGATCTACAAGCTATGCAGATAAGATCTTCCTTTCATTTGTTATAAATCTACCTCCTCATAACTCCATGTCCACTCACACTTGTTCAGGAAGAGGTGACGCACGGTTAATCCCTGCTCATCTGCTCCCCAGCCTGTCTGACAGCACAGACATCTGTAGTCCTTGGTAAAGCTTGTCAGCCCAGGAACATGGAGCTAACTCTGGGAAAGGTGCATCTCTTGTCGTTCAGGAATGAGCAGCCAATGGAATAGACCAAGAAAATCTAAGATGCAACTCAGAGAGAGAACAGCATTCATGGTGTAGTGGGCAATGTCCCCAGTTGGGCAAACACCTGTTGAAGATGTTGGGCCACCAGGACTAATTGGAGGAATGTGTGTGGTTGCCTGAGGTGTGAGAGGAGATGGCTGATAACATGAAGGATTAGTTACTGAGGCTGCAGCTTCAAAACAGAAAAAGTTTTACAGGGAGCTCATACCAGTTGGCAAGTATCTCCAGTTTCCTGTGGAGGCAAGGCAAAGCACATACTCTCTTGTGGTGGACCTAAGCTGGGCGTCAATGCATTGACAAAAGTGGGGAGCATTCACTGACGGCACCCAAGGGAGCACTGCTGAGATGAGAGACCAACCCCAGGCTGGCTTTTTATGTGCTGCAATGCTCTGGGTTTGTTCCTTTCCTCATGCCTTTGTGTACCCCACATTTCCAGCCCCAGGAGGACTTTGCAGGTGTAAAATGTATCATCCAATCAATTTGGATGCATATGAAACATCTAAGGGACTTTTGGGCCTTGCTATGAAGTTGTCATATCTTGGTAATGATAAGGATTGTAGTAGAAGCGTAAGGACAAGTGTCCTCAGCCTCCACAAGGTTTTTCTTGGTTGTTCTAAACATAGTATGCTGTCTGTTGGATAGGGAGAGTAGCTGGGGGAGGACATGCCTGCTGTCAGAGCAGTCATTTAATGACACTGCATTCTCCAGATAAGAGCACCTGTGAGACAGAGAGCTTGGTAAGCTCCAGAAAGTGGAATTTTTTTTTTATAAAAGCATCATAAACATCTGCTGAGCTGTACCTGGGAACGTGACTATAAGAGGGAATGAGGAGGTGCAGTGAGGAAGGAGAATGGGTCTTTGAAACAGGTTAAATCCCCTCAGCACTGTGGGGGTGATGTGAAAGATTTGATGGCACCGTAGGGGGTACCAGCCTTGCCAAGCTGGGGATGAAGCCCCCGGAGAGACTTCCTGAAGCTTTTTCAGTGTGATAGGAGTGAGGAGAGAGCCAGTTTTACTTGAAATACTTCATTTTAATTGCAGAAGGCTGCCTGCCGTCTCCCTGCTGCCTTGCTGGGATGTATTTCTGTCTCAGTCATATGCGTGCAACTTTTGGACTGGTGAATGATGCCAGTGATGGGCAGGGACCAAAACGTCCTTGATGCAGATGTTCTCCCTCAAAACAGTTGTCTAGGATTTATGCCTTAGGGTTGCAGGTTGCCCTGCTGGGCAGACTCCTTGGGTCAACTGGTCTCATTGTTTCACTGGATTTCTGCNAGATTGGCTGGCATATGTGAATTTTTTTACCTGAGTTTTGTGGTGACAGAGGTACCCTTGAAGATGAGCAGATGTTATGAACAAACCACTCAGGACAAGGAACAAGCATAAATCACACTTCTTTACATTGGTTTAAGCATTCTCTCATCATTATGAACTTGCTTCCCAGGATTTTTTTTGGCTTCTTGGTGTTGACAGCACTGAAACAGAGCATGGATTTCCTGCCAGGATCCACAATTCTAGTGATTTTCCAAAACCCCTCAGTCTCCAGAAGCCATTAAACAAAATCACTTTCTCCCCTGCAACCTCTCATTGTGGTTCCTGATCCGATGATCTGCACTGCTGTAATGCACAATATCCGAAGCTGCATCCCAAAGGGCACCTCCTAAACCCTGGGTGTTTGCTGAGTACCTCGCAAAATGAACTCCAGGCTTAGCTGTTGGCTCAGCTGTTGGTTTGCCCTCAGCTTTATCTGCTCCCCTGGTATCACAGTTTTCAGCAAGTTTGCTAGCAGGAGGTGGGTGGCACAGGGAAATTTCACCTCTGTTGGTCTGTCTATCCTTCTCTCTCAATATAAACTTCTGGTTGAGAGAAGATAAAGCTGTATTTCAAGTGCTCCTTGTTGCTGAAGAGTGAGCTATGCAGGGAGAAAAATCTGTGTGCCCTGGGGGAAGAAATGTCCATTTGGTTTGGGGAGATGCTCAGGGAAGGTGTGGTGCAGCTGTTTCACCCCACAATGTGGGCCTAGAATACCTAATAGAACCTGTGTGTTTATTCGTCCCTCCACCATGTAATGGTAAATTGTTTCTATTTGGATCTGTGGGAAATATGAAACATTCCCCAGCAAGTAAACAATGATCTGCCACTGCTTCAGGTTGAGAAACAGAGAAGGTGATGATGCTGTTTTCAGTCTTGTGCTGTTTCCTCTGCTCTTGTTTATTTTGAAGGCTATTGTGTTAAAACCTCCTCCTGGATGTAATCTCCCAAATAATTTCCCATAACTAGCATTGGATAGCATTTTTCTGTCACCCATCTTCTCAAAATGCAGACCTTACACTGTACCCCTAAATTAGGCCAACTCAGATGCCTCTACATTACTCTATCCCCTTCCATCAGCTTAAAAGTTACCCAGAGCTAGAGGCAAATCTTCCTGGTAGGGCCTGGGTTGGGAGCTGCCTCAGCCCTGTCCCAAGCAATATCCTGGTATGGATTGTACGGGGGGAGGCCATCTTCCCACTGCAGGGATCTTGCCTTTCCGTGGACCCCCAACCATGGTGCCCTAGAACTGTCCCATGGAGCAGAGCCAGGTGGGGTTTGCAGACCACATGCCCAGTCCCCACTGGTACTTGAGCTCAGAGGAGGGCAGTTGCCATAGCCGTGAGGATAGGAAGAGCAGGAGCTGTGGCAACGTGGGGCAGTCCCCACCCCATGCAGAAGTAACATTGGGGGAGTGCTGAAACAGATAGGGGAATTGGGCATGGCCAGTGAGCAGAGTGGTGCAGGCAGCCCCTTCCCAAGGCACCACCACATGGGAATAGCCTTCTCCTTATCCTCACAAAAGTTTTCTTCCCTCCCTATGCACCCCTTTCTTTTCCCTCTGCTGTGCAGCACTGTGAGCAGCCAGCCAGGCCGATGATGGATGCTTACTGCACCCCAGCCACTTGCTGTCTCTCCTGACATTTGCTCCAAGGAAGGCCCTCAGCGTTGTGCTCTGTTGCCTGCCTCCATGGCTTTTTTACTCCCGTTTCCCTGGTTTCACATGGCAGCGGCCCACGTTTGCCTGTGCTAAGCCTTTCTCTGGATTGCTGGCAGCCGCGCTTCCAAACCCAGCTTGCCATTTTCCCCAGAGTGGTGGGATTGATTGGCTCCAGCCGGAATGGGCATGGCTCTCTGCTGCTTGGACTGAAATGCAACCATCTGTTACACCTCTAGTTAAAAGTACATAAAGTTGAGCATTTGCGTGTAGACAATACCACCCCTGATACGCTTTCCACCGCACATCCCTCTCATGCTTTGGCAGGATCTTGCACCGCGATGGGCCCAGTACAGGCGAAACCGGCACTTTAGCTCTGCTGGAACCAAGCAGCGTGGAGACGGCGGGGGCATAAATCAGCCTTTCCTTCTTCTGCTGCAGCCGGCTGCCGTCAATTTTGCAGCGTGCCATGCCCCAGGCTTACCCCTGGCTGGTCCTGGTTCTGCTACTCTCTCCTCATTGGGCTGAAGCCCTCCCCACACTATTGGCCAGGCTGCCTTGTGATGGCTGTGGAAGGCAGCACATTGTTGTGTCTTGGGTGGATCTTCCTGTCACAGTGAAGACACTGAGGAGAAAAAAGGCAGCAGTAATGTGGGAAGATGGGACCAGCATACAAGATAACCTGGAGAGTGGTGGCGTGGAGGCAAGCGTGGCAAATGCATTGTCCACATAGGCCTGCACCTGCAAAGGCCTGCACCTGCAAAGGCCTGGCCTGCACACCTGCTCTGTTCACCACCCTGCGCTGCCAGCATGGCCCCATTTGCTGTCTAAATGTTGCTGCAGAGCAGTGCCAGAAGGGAAAGGCAGGGCAGTGGGATGGGGATGTGGGTGAGCCACTGTCCTCTCCCTGAAAGTGTTGAGAACAGGAAGACCCTGCCATGGCTGCAAGGAAATTTCCACAGGCAAGTGAATTCTGGCTCCTCCAGTATTGCTTCACGGTTCTCTTCCTTTCCCAGCTTTGTGGCTTCCCTTCCCTGAAAGCTTTGGACAGATATGGCTGGGGTAGATGGCTTTTTGCCACACTGCACCACAGCAGCAGCTGCTTTGCATCTGCCCATCCTGCCCTTACTTCCTTGCTGTGGCTTTATGTTTTAGCCACCAAGTCCACGCTCAGAGATCCCCAAGAGCTTCTAGCAGCCTCCTACTGAGGCCCTGAATGAGCTTAGCATTCAACTGATGTTAGATGGACATGGGTGGGCCTGAAGGCTTTCAGTGTCTGCAGGCTGGCGGAAAGCCCCAGTGTGCAGCAACAGCCATGGTTATTGCTCTTCCTGAGGCACCAGATATGCCAGTCCATATTGGTCCCCCACTACTCATGTTTCTCTCCAAGGAGGCTGCATGCTGCATAGACAAAGCAGAAAGGCAGAGGAGAAACAGAGGCACAGGGGTGGGAAGTGACTCCTTCAAGGCCAATGAGGAGATGATGGGCGAGGAAAGAAACTGCTTTCCTCCAAACCATGTATACTGCCATACAAATGTTCCATTTGCTTGGCTGTTTACCTTCACCAAGCCACAGCTCTGATTTTTTTCAATGGGTATCTCCCTTTGGAGAGACTTAGGATGGAGACAACCCGCATTTCAAAGCCTGCCAAGGGTCACAAGTTTGGGACGGCATGAGACAAAGTGCAGCAACATCCCCCCATCACTGCCAGTGACTCTCTCTGGAAGCAGTGGTCTCTTGGTGCTTTCACTGGAGCTATAGCCTAGATGAAGTGAGAACATCACCTTTGCAACATTAGCAAAGCTGGGAGCTAATGGATGTTTGGTAGCTAAGTCTTCTCCTAGGTCCCTCCTGGATTACAGACTGATGGTGATGTATCACCCATCCCTGACCTCCTTCATCTTTGTGGAGCAGTGGAGGTGGTGGGGAGAACTGAAGGACTAAATGCATATCTTGGGAGCCAGGGTGGCTCTGAAAGCTGAGAGGAAAGCTGGGGGCTGGGGCAGAAGGAGAGACATCTGAGCTCGACACAGGGACAGTAGATGGATTGAAAGGAGCATAACCTCGTGGCAATGCATGCTCTAGTCCCTGCAGCTGGCATTAAGGGTCAATTATTTTCAGTGTAACAACTCATTTCTAACTGGAAAGACAGCGACCTAATGACACTGATAAGGCCTGCTGATGTCCATCTTCCTGCTGTGGGAGAAGACAACAGTGCAAACCTTGATCTTTGTTTGTCCTTGATGTGTGAGCAGAGATCACTGTGCCTGGATTCCCCTCCAGATCCCTCATTATGCTGGATCCGGCACACCAGACTTGTCCAGGAGGAGATCAGGCACACCAAGCTTTGAGAGGGCAGCAGCGTGGTGTGGATGGGTAGGCACATTTTGGGCATCCACACCTTTCAAGAGCTCTAGGAAGTGTCATCTCCTTCTTCCAAACCATCCACACTGGATGGATTCAGACCCTGTGTCTGAGGTCAGAGTCCAGAATCGGTCAGAGGCAGAATGGCTGGAGAGGGCTGAGACAGGATCCTGCTGTGGTGGGGGTTAGAGGTCAGCCTGGCCTGCAGCCCCAGGTCTCCCTCACATGTAAGAGCGTATACACCTTGGCTCTGCTTCTTCCGGAAAAGAAGCTCCTTGAGGTCAGAGTGCTTCCTGACCATGAGTTGCAGTTCAGCAAGGCAGCAAAGTGTACATCAGGTCTGCTCAGAGGCAGCAAGGCAAGATCTGGGTGCTAGCCTTGTCGTGAGGCACTGGTTGCTCACCCGCAGAAGGCCATTACTGTGCACAATGCCCAGGGATGAGCCACCCTTGCACGCCATCAGCACTTGATTAAAATCTAACAGGCACCCCTGGAGAGATGGAGTCTTGATTTTACATACACAGACAGCACCAATGTAACTGTCTCAGGATAAGCAATTCTCTCCTGCAAGTTCAACACCTCCCTGGCAGGATGACCGCCCCTCAGGGGTTGTGGTGGACAGCCCCGGCAGCCTGGCTCTGTCTGGGCCACAGCCAGCACTTGAGCAAATTGTTGCCTTGCTGTGCTCCCCCAGCACTGTTCCCAGCAGCCTCCTGGCTAAACTCATACTCTGCTATTCAGGAGGAGGTCCAGCCTGCTGACATGAGTTGCATTACCCTAGCTAGTGCCATCCACTTCTGGATGTAAGTGACACCCTCAATCATGCCAGGCCCTTGACCTGAGAGGAATTGCTTGTGCTGGCAGAGTGCTTTGGACTCCACTGGCCACCGACCACAGGGGCAACCTGGTGTGGAGTGAGTCCATGGCACAATCTCATGCCAGGGTGGATGGGCTCCTTTGATCATCTTTCCCTGGTGAGGTCACAAGACACCCATAGAAGTCCACATGACACCTGTGATGGGCATAAGTGATCTACCTGCCCCACAGTGTGAGGAAATGAGTATTTCTCAGGAGGATGCTGGAGCAAAGTACCCCCTTGGGGTCACAGTTTCCAAGATGTCATGCTGTTCTGGCTTGGTCCCCTATGTTGCAGCCCACACTCATCAGCACACCACACCATGCCAAAGCAGGTAAACACAGTGGTGGTTTGGTTGAGCACTCTAAATCACAGCAGAGCTGTTTTGGCACCCACCTTGGTGAGGAGAAGATCCATGGGAACAGAAAGGGGACAACAAGGAATGGAGAAAAGGACCTGAAAGAGAAATGGGAAGAAATAAGCAGAGCAGATGGCAAAGAAAGAGAGAAGCAGGGGGAAGAAGACGAAAGGAAGGATCAAGGTCCTGCTGTCAGTCAGCTCTTCAAAGGCCAAGTGTAAAAGGATCTCAAAAGAAGTGGAGGTAGGTCATGCCAGCCCACATCCCGGACAAAGGAGATGATGACAAGCAGATATTTTAACTGATGGCCTTCAGCCATGTCTCTTGGAGTGGTGCACTCATCAAGTTCCCTAAGCTAAGCAAAATTCAGCCTCGGATCTGGAGGTGGGTGGGAAAACCAAGGCAGTGGGATGAAGGGCTGGTCCCTGTATGGCACCATGAATTAGCAGGGTGCCCAGTTATGGGACTCTGGGGAACTGCCCCCTGTGAGTGGGCCACCTTTAAAACAGGATATTTGATGTGCTTTTGCTACTGGGGACTTCTCAGGCTGTTTTTGTAAGAAAGGGATTGTGAGCCACAGTACCATGTCTGACTGTGGGAATCCCAGCA
>VWYK01055651.1:44770-75023 GCA_013399775.1 Semnornis frantzii | reverse complement strand
GGGGGGGGTGGGGGTGGGGTGCTGTGCTTCAGGAACTGGGGTACCCAGGGATGAACAAGGGGTGCCTCTACTTACCCACTGATGAATGAGGCTAACAGGGGATTTCTGGTTCCTGAACGGGTGCCTTTCTCCTTTGCTGAAACAGGAAATTAACCGAGCCTATGCTTTTGCTGAGATGCAGAACGCACACCTGCTCGTGAGGTGCCTTGGGAACCAGTAAGGAGAAAATATCTTTTCAACATATCTTAATTTCCTTTGATTTTGTAGGTTTTGTGGTGTAGCAAGGGCTGTGTGGGAACCAGGCACCTCGAGAGCTGCTGGAGTGCCCCTGCTGTGCTACATAGCAGGGGGCTGTTGGGAAAACAACCATCCAATACCTGAGTATCTGCTCTAAAATCTCTCGGTGTTGTCTTCAGGGGATGATGGGAAGATGGTGCATCTGTTAAGAGGATGTAGGACTCAATCCACAAAGCACCTGCTTTACTTAAAGCATAAGCATAAACTCCTTGAAAGCCAAAGAGATTTAAACACATGCTTGGAGTGAAACCTGGCTGTCAGCATGCTTGTTGAATTGGGATGGAGTCTGTTACACAAACATCAAAATTGGTTTGCAAACGTGACTGCTTTGAATTCATCACACAAATTCATATGTAGGCACCGTTCTGGATAGCCCAGCAGCCAAAGTACAGCTGCTGGGTCATGGGAAGCTGTCATTTATAGAAGCCAGACCCTAAGCCATGCCAGGTAGGCATGGAGCAAATCAGAGAATCTCACGCTTTATTTGAATCGAGATGTCATTGACAGGGAGAAAAAAAAAAATCCCACCCAAAGCTCCTAAATCGACCAAGCTCTAAAATGCCAGGAGAAAAGAAGCCAAGGGAATTACAGTCAGGGTGAACTTGGCCCTGCTGCTCCTTCAAGCAGTGATCCCTGAGGCAATGTTGAGTCTAGCATCTCCTCTGGCATTTTTATCCTATTTCATTCATTCTATTTATTCCTGATCCTGTTAACTTTATCCTATTGATTTAAATGCATTTCCACACTCCCTTATGGTCCCTTTTTGCATCACTTTCAGCCTTTAGGCAAACAGGACAGGCTCTTTGGGAAAAACAATGGTTAGCCTAGGAGCACACTTCTAAACTCCCCTCCTGGGGTTTATTTATTTATCTTACTTAGACAAATAGCTTCATTTTCACGCAAAATAGGATGTGCTTCTGAACACACAGAGAAGAGGTCAAAGGGTTTTAACCATGCAAAGGGCAAAATCTGAGCCTGTTGAAGTGATGTTGGTGTAGTTGACTGTCTCTTCGACTGGAGCCATCCCTAAAAGCTGCAAAAATACTGGGAGGTGGAGATTTACATACCTGCCAGTCAGCAGGTATATTCAAGCCTTCCACTGCAGAGGAATCCCAGTGTTATTGCTGCCTTCTGCTTTGTGTTGGATGCTGGCTATAGATTTGGAATTCAAGAATCTTGGAGATGTTCGAATTTGCTTTAGTCTGTTTATAAAGATACATTTGGGATTTAGATGGACTCTCAGCTGAATGCTGAGCACCTCCAAAACTCAGAGAGATATTCCGGTGAGGGTTTGGGTGTATGAATACTAAAGAGGAAGGGTGACAGAGGCACATGGATATCTGAAATGGAGATTTTATGCATCCAAATTCCTCACCGGTAGTTTCTGCTCTAGCATAGGCAAAGACCTGTCTCAAGTGGAACCACAAATATTTGATACTATGAGACTGGGAGAATGGGGCAAGGAGGGAATTTGGCATCTGTAAGAGTCATTATTTTCCACAGTACTTTCCCTAGATCAGCCATCTTGACTATGAGCAAACTGGAGACGTTCAACAAGTGAGCCCCAGTGGATCCAGACCTGGGAGCAACAAATGTAGCTTGCACTGTCTGGCTCTCACCACCTCCTCATTTTCCTTTCAAGTACAATTTGTGGGCGCCCAGGGTCCAGACTGTTCCTTTGCTTGTACTCATTTGGGCTAAAGACCTGACTTGTGGCACGTAGGTTTGGGCTGGAAAGAGGAATAAAAGACCTGGCTGTAAATAAATGCAAACCCCCAAATGGCATGCACAGCGCCTTGTTCAAAGTGCTCGGTGCGTTTGAAATCACCAGCCCCATAAAATCCAAATGGGTTCAGAAACCCCTGTAGTCACAAGATCTCCTCACATGAAGGGCCTGTCTCAGCAGCTGCCCCTCACTGAGGTATCAGAGCTAGCTTACTGAGCCAGCGAGGCTCCACTCTTCCTCACCTAGTAACTTGGGGCTGTGTCTCAGAACACGTAAATCAGAGCCTTCGACCTTCGCCGTGGCTCTTGGCAGCAGAGTTGGGGGGGGGTTCATGAGCTCACCTCTCAAAATAATCCTGCAAGATCAGGAAGTGTT
The DNA here is from genome assembly GCA_013399775.1 of Semnornis frantzii. Taxonomy (NCBI): domain Eukaryota; kingdom Metazoa; phylum Chordata; class Aves; order Piciformes; family Ramphastidae; genus Semnornis; species Semnornis frantzii. The sequence continues at coordinate 72,625 of VWYK01055651.1, read as the reverse complement.
TCTTGTTTGATGAATTAGGTGTATAAAATCCGTGAAGGGCTCACGAACGGACAGACCTTTTCCTTTCTTCATGGGGATAATATTTCATGATTTGGGGAGGAAAGAGTGTAAAGGGAGGGGGGGAAATAATTAGTAATTTGTGATTAACTCTTTTCATGGGTATTTTGTTTCTTTGTTCTCTCATGCCGCCTGGAGCCATTTAAAAAATGACTTAACGACAACAACCAAACTAATCGCTCTTTGTAACTAATGGCTGTGTCAGAACTTGGAAATCAAACCAAAGGGTCTTGGAAGAAGTTGCAAGGGTGATATTGAGTGTGGGAGAGGGGGTAGAGAGGAATTCCTTTTCTGGTGTCAGATGTTCAGAAAGGGCCTCAAGATCTGCACCAACAAAAGGAAAGACAGAAAACCTCCCTAGAAAGCTGAGGACTGTTCTCCCTGATCCAAGCCAATTAGGCTGCCTGTGATGTATCCCTTCCCCTGCCCACAGACAAAAGGTTTTGTTCAGTCACGCTTTGGACCCAAGTCCTCCAAGATCTCTGCTTCATCTCTTTGCCAGATACATTGCTTAATATCACAGAGTCATGAAATCACAGAATTCTTTAGGTTGGAGAAGGCCCTTAAGATCATGAAGTTCAACTGTTAGCCCAGCACTGCTGAGTCCACCACTAAATCATGTCCCTCAGCACCTACCTCCAGGGGTGATGACTCCACCACTCTCCTGGACAGCCTGTTCTAGTGTTTGACAATCCTTTTGGTGAAGAATTTTTTTCTTAGTATCTGATTTTAACCTTCCCTGACTCAATTCAAGTCTGTTTCCTCTTGTCCTATCACTTGTTATCTGTGAAAAGAGACTGACAACCATAGATAATTGAATCCTTCAAGTTTTGGCTTTGGGTTGTTAGGGAGATTTCCAATAGGAATGAGAAGGTGTTGTCTCCCAAGATAAGCTCATCTTCATAAATGGCTTCGAGGCCTCTTCCCATGTAGACCTGGTTCATGAATCAAAGACAGAGAACCACTGCCTGCCTCTGGCTTCTTGGTTTGGTTTTTGCTGCAGGCTGAGGGCACCTCTGGCTGTCAACAGCTGAGAAGTGAGGAGTGCAGGTAATGAGAAGCACAGAGGGATGGGGTCCAGAGTGATGTGTCTTCTTAGTCCTGAATACCACCAACAAACAGCACATGTAAAGCAGTCTATCAGCAAGTGACTGGGGTCCAGAGTCTTGTGGCCTCTAATTGGGGCACACATAAAATAGAGCTTCAGGTTGAAAGCCTTTTGCAGCTATGATTTAGAAATCAAATCCATTCAGGTATCTGATAATGACACTGGCATTAAAAGCACTGGGAACCTCAGATCAATGGAGATTAATTTATTTAGATCATAAAGCAGGAATTAATTTGAAAGAGGACATGGTGGAGCAGGAGCAGAGATTCTAAACATCCCTTGTGTGGTGCTAGCAGGGTGACAAGGACATGTTGGTCACACCGAAAGTGGATATCATAGCTCCTTAGAATGGCAATCTCTCTGCCTGTCCCTTGTCCCAGCCCTGTGTTGACTGCAGGCTGGGGACATCTTGTTACAAGGATGTGAGAAGTCGAGTCTCATCTGAGGGCTGTCTTTGATTTGATTTGCTCTGCGGTGGAGACACTGAGCACACAGCTGACATGGCTCAGTCCTCCAGCAAGTACTGGCGTGTATCGTGTCCACTGCAGAGGCCCTTTGGGTAGAAGTCACCAAAATTCATCAGGTTTGGAGGAGTCTGGACACAAAGGGTCATAGCAGGTAGTTCTGGTCTAGAGCAACAAAGTTCAGCTCCTGGCTCCTGCCTAGGGGAGTACTGAAGTGGAAGAAATTTCTTTAGCCTGTCGCTTATATTTTCACTGGTTGTTATTTAAAATGCAGAGATTATGAGGTCAAACTTTCCTAGCCAATATTTTTCCTAATGAAAAATGTAGTAGGGTATAAGTCAGTGAGTGAATCTATATGTGGAGTGTTCCACACTACAGTGATTTCCACAGACAGAACTTCAATAAATCTTGTTTTCAGAGAAATTATATGAGGCCAATGCTCTATTTTTGCCAGTTTAAGATCACTTTTCCCCTATGCTGTGCTCTGTCCAGGTGGAAATTTCTTTCAGCTGAACTGAATCTTTGCTACAGCAACGCAACAGATCCTCATGGCTACAGCATGTGGAGGGATATGAACGTGGCCACCAAAGTCTCTCTGGGGTCACTCCACATGGCAGCATGGCTGTGGAGTCCCCTTTCCAAAGATCTCACAGCTTCCTCTTAGATTCAACAGCAGCATTTCCCCACAATTTTCCAACTCGAGGCATTTAGGCTGAGCACTGGCAAATCTGCATGCACGAGCCGAGCACTGTACAACCCTGTCCTTGTCATAGGCGAAGAGTCAAAGGCGTAGGATGCACATCAGTAATGATGCTCTTGCTACAGACTGAGTGGGTGGCCCAGCACCAGGCTGTGTTTGGTGAGGGACACGTACCTTTGTCCTTCCACCACGCACAATTCTGTCTCTTGTAACCATGTAACGCTGAAAGTGCTCTGGCCTCAGCCAGCATCTCATGGCGCTGCCTTTGCAGCCCTGCCACTCTGCACATGCCTGCCTGCAAATTCCCCTGCAATACCAATGGTATTGTTGGATAGATGGGAAGGTCCTTCAACATTCTCTCTCTATTGTAGCTTAGGAGTTTTCTCCTGATTTCCAGCCTGGCTTAGTGATGCTCGTTGGGTAGGCAGACGTGCAGGGGGCAGCGTGCTCCTGCTATTGACTGCCTTACTGTTGAGTGCCTCCACCCGCGCGGTGCATTCAGTGACAGCCTATGTACAACAGTATTTCACAGCCCGTCCATAGGATCAATATGACATTTCCATTCATCATTAAATATGTCTTCTTTACTTTGTGCTGCATAAATCAACCTTTCAAAGGTGGCTCCCAGAGTGAAGAGTCGCTCTCAGAGACTACAGACCAAAACAACATTTTTTTGTAGTGGTCTCAGAGTTCTCACACTCTGCTGGCATAAATGATGTGAATGTTGGGAAGAAACATAGAAATTAGATGCTTCTCGCAGGTGTTGGGAGAAGTTTAACCTTCCTGCTGCCCCTGCATGCTCTGCTGTGCTGCTTGATGCAGGAGGTAACACGCTGGAACAGCTTGTGCTTGCCCCAGGGGCTGGGAAGGTACCAAGGTCACTGGTCTCAGACTGTGCTGGATTATGTAGCCTTAGTCTGATCACAAACTAGCATGAGCAAGGTCAGGTGCAAAGGCACTGGGCTCAGGCCATCTCTAAAAGCACTACTGGTTCATAAAGGACAGGGGCTCCTGATGTAGCAATTGCTGTGCTAAGGTATGTTACCCTGTCCTCTGGAGACAGACCAGGAGCTGTGGTAGTGATTATCAAATCTGCTCCCAAAGAGAGGCTAGAAATACACTCCCTTTCTCACCTCCCCTATTAGGGATGAACCTGAAGAAGATGTTCTTGGCTTGTGTGCTTTTCCTCCAGACACTGATGCCCAGCGCTTACACCTGCCCACACAGCTATGACTCCTATAGCACTGGGAGACTGGGACTGGGTTTGTTTTCCCAAGATGGTGGGGCCAGACAAAACCCATCCTATCCTTCCCACAGTGACACACAGGCCTTCCATAGGATCCAAAGGATGTCCAAGCAGGCAGGCTTGTTCTCCAAAGTCAGCCACTGCCCTCAGTGGCAGTGGAGACAAAGGGTGAGCACAAAGCTGGCTCTGCAGCATGCTCCAATCTCCCCTGTGGAGAGCTGAGCCTTCCCCATGCTCTGGCTTTTTGTCAGCAGCCTCCCTTGTCCCTGCCGCACACACACACATTTTAACACTGTCTGCAAAGCAGTTTGGGAATCGATATTGCAATTGTGTTGTAAGTGAATTAGTTATAGATCAGCTTGGGGTAGGATTAGCTTATAGATCAGCAGGCTGGCAGGTTGCAGGGAAGGAGCACGGGCAGACATGCATGCACACACATCCCCCTGCATGCCGCTCTGCTGGTGCCCAGCAAGAAGAGGAGGGTGACCAGGACTCTGTGGGCCATGGACTGCTGCCATGTAAAGTGTCGCTGTACACAGGCACTGTGAACAGGCAACCACTGACTCCCTGAGCTCTGTGGTACTTAGAGCAGAGGGGCAAGACTTCAGAAGTAGCAGAAGTGGTGCTATACACTGATCTTGAGTCTGCAGATGTGGAATGAAAACCTGTCAACTAGCTCCATATAGCCTTGGCCTTGTGGGTTGCGTCTTTCCTGCAAATGTATGAATCTCAACCAGGGAGCTGAACCTTCATCTCAATGGTTCTGCTAAAAATGTGTAAAAAGACCCCAAACACAAGCCAGTCCTCACAGATTCCCTTCTACCTTTCCCCAGAGATTGAAAGAAACTGTTCTTTTTAGCTACCACCTGCAGACCCTGGTTGTGATCCATTTAGCAACCTCACGGGAAAGAATTGTCCCCACAGAGGGATGGAGAAACAGGCACAGAGCAATAAGATGCTCACTGCAGCCAAAGTGGGTCATTCAGTGCATCCACCCAAACTCCCAGCACCAGTCCATACATGGTCTGCCCTGGACAACAATTTTTTTCTGGTGCACTGCCCACTTCTGAAAGTCCTGTTGCATCTCTTGTCACAAATGGAAGATATTCTGGTTTCTATAATTAGCCCAGTGCTTGGGTCCATGCTCAGGGGCTTTCCCTTTAAATAATCCCTCTGCCTCTCCTCCTGCTTTTACTTTGACTAAGCATGCTGCAAAAACAACTTGCTTCTAAAATAAGCATCTCTTCTAACTCCCAGTTTAAACCTGAGTAGCCAAGCATACATAGCAGGGTTGGGATGGCAGCTGTGCCATCTCTCCGGCCACCTTTTGCTGCAGCGGCACCTGGAGTGGCTAGGGTGAGGGTGCATATAGGTTAGGGCTGTGTGGCCTTCAAATTGGAAGGGCTCTGCTGGGAGAGGAGTGGAGTGGTGGGGCACAGGGGCAGGTATCTCCTGGCAGTGGTACCCACTGCTGGACAGCCCATATTCTCTGAAGAAGCATGTCTGACATCATGACATGGTTGTTTGACACCAGGACATGTTCATTTGATGAGATAAAATACAGGCAGATATCCAAGGAATGCCAGTCCTCTAGGCAAGGGATAGCAAAGTGACTTTTCCCTGGCAACTTGCACTGACTTTCCTAAGTAACCCTGTCTCCAGCACCCTTCTCCTTATGTCAAACCATTTTTCAGCCATGGGGCCAAGTTGCTGGAGTTCAGTTTATACCCACTGGATTTGAGCTGGAGCCAGATTTCAAGTTCAGTTCTGCAGCCATAAATCTGGAGTAGTTCCCCAGAAGTCAGGAGAGTTAATTCCAGATTTACACCTAGTGGCACTGAGGTGGGACCCAGAGCCTCTCTGGCTTTGAGGGCAAAAGGGGTAAAGGCAGGCTATAGGGCATTTACCCTGGCAGCTTGCATTGCTTGATCCCTGGAAGCGCAGGGTGAGTATTCTGAGGTTGAAGTTATTAGAGCAAGCTCTCTCTTCATTATTTGATATAATTTACTGCTATCCCATCGGGTTTCCCTCACTCTGCACTCCGTGAAACCAAGTGGAACTAACCCGAATAGGAGGATTAAGGACTCCAAATGGAAACGGTCACATCAAGCCACCAAGTGGAGCACCTCGCACTGAGCAATGAAGGCGGCTGACAGCCTCACTGACATGGTAGCACTTAAAATGCTGATGATGGATGAATGTCATTCTGGTGGGAAGGGAAGGGGAGGGCACAGGAGAAGGGAAAAGGCTGGGGGGGGGTGGGGGGGCAGGGCGTGGAGGGGTGCATGCAGGCAGGGAGGGGAAGGAATCCATCCCGGCAGAGCCAGGGAAGAAGAGCTGGCACCAGAGTTGACGCTTGCATTGATCCTCATCCGTGGGCTGTGATTCATGGGCAGAGGAGAGGGCTGAGCTTCTGTCCACAGGCCCTGCCGCTTTCTCCACGCTGGATTGAAATTTTACTGCTTTTGGCAGCAATTCTCGCCCACAGTGCAGGAACATGCACAGACAGACATATTTATATATGCACACACAGGACGCATAAGAAGAACGTTTAGCACGTGTGAATGTGTGTGTATGTGTTTATATGTAAACACCTCCTCCTGACACGGGGACAAACATCGCAGGTTTCCTCCAAGACACTTCATTAAAGGCCGCTGTTGTTCACACCTTTCACTGTATATTATATTTCATCCACAAATCACATCTGCTAAATGACTTTAAAGGTTTTCTGTTGCGCTGGTTTTTGTATTCCCCAGATGTCAGGGATGTCAGCAAGATGGCTGCATTACTCAGAATATTGCGGGTATGTCTCCAGAGTACCCAGGCAGGGGTTTTCTCTCTGTCTCCTCTTGTATTCCTGACAGCAAAGTAATTTGCTTGTATAGATTCTGGCAACAAGAACAACACAAAATCTGGCTGCTTGACGGTATTGTGTTTTTAACTCAAGGTTGAACGGCTTCGGTCTGAAGACCTTTGGGATCCTGTTCCTGGTTTGTTGGCTCTTGGGATTTGCTAGGTGACTCTAGATGGGACCATGCTGGTGCCTTCCCCAGCAAAAGCGCTTGTGAAAAGGGTCCTACAATAGGACGTGGCCTAGGTTTAAGGCAGAGAAGGGCTCTTCTTCTGGGCAGTGTCCTGCACTGTGCCACTGTCCCTTTCTGATCAAGACCCCATACTGCAGACATAGCACCCCACATGGGACTCCCATAGCTGCTCTCAGAAGGGCAAGTCCTGAAATGACCGAAAGTTCAGTTACGCTGGAAAGATAAGAGGGCTAGGCAGGAGGAGAGGGATGTCACGCCCGACATGCCTGTGAGAAGAGCACGTGCTCTCCAGGTGCGTGAACAAATCGATGCTCTGGCAGCTGGTGTCTGGCCAGGCAGCTGACGTGCCAGAAAACGAAGCAGAAGTCATCTCGCTGTGTGCTACTCATGGCTTTGCGGTGCAAAGAGGGGTCTAAGCTTGGAAGAGTCGGTAGGGGCGGCTTTGGGAGAGGAGACGCTTTGGGGCCGGGTGCAGCCCCGGGCAGAGGCCGGTGCGCGGCTTTTCGGTAGGCGGCGCTCCCTGCCCTCTCTCAGCCCTGACCCCAGCACCCCTGAGAGCAATCCTGTCACCCACCTCCCACAGCAGCTGCTTAACCGCGCACAGCGACTCTCTGCAGCAGTTTCAGCAAGAAAAAGAAGAAGCCTGTATCCAATTGAAACCACAGGGGGGATTTAGAGAGGCAGAAGGTAATTTCCCAAGCTGGAATATGGCCAGGATACAAGGACTAATATCCTGGCTCTTGGGGAAACAGTCGCGGGATCTTTGCTCACTAAGAGTCATCCTGATCTCTATTTTAAGATAGATCTGGAAAAAAAGAAAATGAGACAAAGGTTTTCAATATTCCAAGGCTTTAAGGCACTTCTTAAATCTGCCTACACCACGGTGGAAGAGATTTCTGGGGAGAGCTGCCCAGCACCTCAGACACAAAGGTCTGGCAGCTGCTCCACGCCCTTGTGTGGGCAATCTGTACCTGGGGCTCCCCTGTGCACCCCAGTGTGGCTATGGAGTGCCCTGGGTCCCAGGAGGTAAGCAGGGTGTTAACGTCCATCAGTAGCATCACACGAAGTATTGCTATAACCTGGTCATATCCTTGCACTGGTGCTTCTCACTACTGGGAGATACCATGGAGGCTTGGAGGGGTCCCATGGCAAAGCAAATTTGGGGATGAAGGGCTGGATGTTGGCACCAAGCAGCCATCCTGCAGCCATTTTCCCCTCAGAAAGACTTGGTGGTTGTGCCCGGGAATGATCCTAGCAAAAAGATAACCTGCTGAGGAAAGAACACAAAGGATAGGAGCATGACCATGTCAGCCAGCCTACCTTTTTTGATGTCTTTGTCGACCCAGAGCAGCTGGGAAACTGTAGTTGTAAAGGGATGAGCTGTGTTTGCTCCTTTGCTTCCATGGGACTGCTCAGGGCTGAGCCTTGGAGGTACCATGATCCCATGGAAGACGGTTACCTGGCTCTCAGAATAATCTGTTCTGAGATGCAAATACTCCAGATTAATTACCTGGGAAACTCTAAGATTATCCAAGTAAGGGGCTAGGGCAGGCAAGGTAGAGGAGGTGCTGCCTTACAGGGCTGCTCTGGCCTCTGGATTGCAAGGAGAGAGCTGGAGACCTTCCTGTCTCAGTTGTCACCACGTCCCTGCTGAGGACACAGGGTAAACCAGACATAGCTTCCTTGCCTGTGGGTGTCGCCACCCAGCACTCATGCATGCAAAGGAATCATAGATTATAGAATGCACTAAGCTGGAAGGGGCTTCTAAAGGTCATGTAGTCCAACCCCTCTGCAGAAGACAGAGACATCCCAAACTACATCAGGTTGCTCAGAGCCCCATCAAACCTGACCTTGAACATCTCCAGGGATGGGGACACCACCGCCTTACTGGGCAACCTGTTCCAGTGTTTTACCACCCTCACAACAAAGAATTTCTTCCTAATGTCCAATCTAAGTCTACCCTTCTATAGTTTAAAATCATTGCCCCTTGTCCTGTTGCTACATATCCTTGTAAGCAGTCCCTCCCCAGCTTTCTTGTAGGACCCTTCAGGTACTGGAAGGCTGCTACAAGGCCTCTCCAGAACCTTTTCTTCTCCAGGCTGAGCTACACAATCTCAGCTTGTCTTCATAGGAGGCTCCAGTCCTCTAATCATTATTATGGTCCTTCACTGCACCCACTCCATCAGGTCCATGTCTTTCTTGTACTGAGGGCATCAGAGTTTGGGCAGTGTGTAAAGTGGTCTGTGATATTGTCATCCTTTGTTTCTGATCTTACTCCTCCTGGGCCCTGGGGAGGTGTGAGAACTGACATGATCCTAAAGTGCCATCATTCATGAAGCAGGCAAGACCTAGGTTTCCTCCTTCCACATCTCCACACAGCATCACATTTTTCTGCTGTTGACCCCCCTAAATGTCCAGTTACCTGGCAGCTGCTTTAAAGTCCCTCTCAAGGACTTTTGAGGTGGCTCTATGGCCCCAGCTTGGAAACTGTTGCAGAGATGATAAAATGGAAATGGAGTCAGCCAGTGGTAGGAACGGTGGTGGTGTGAGCACTGGAAAATGCTGGCCCCCATGCAGGTATCTCCTCTGCTGCTGGTTTCTGCACTCAGGAAGGAATCCCACCCACTCCACAGTGCCACTGAGCTGACAAAAGGAAAAATATCCCTGACAAGTTGGGGGAAGTGAGGGCAGGCTGCCTTGAGAGCTGGCTCATCTTGCTTCTCTGGCTTTCATGCTGCTGCCCTGGTTAAGTGCTTTGCCCAAGCACTTTGCTCAAGCAGGGCAAGGCAACCCCAGCCTGTGCTTGAGCTCAGCCATCTCAGTGAGAGGAGCTGAAGTGCTGGTCTAATGGAGGCGAGGGCTAGGTTAGCACTGCTGGGGCAGTCCGACAGCTTCCTGCCTGCGGGAAGGAGAGGAAAAGCCTGCTTTAAAATTTAAAACTCTTGGAGACAGATCTGGATGCCCCCAGGTTAGGAATTACTGCTATGCCTAGTGTGGCTAGAAAGCCTTGAATGTAATCTATACGATAGTGTCTCTTTAATCAGTGTCTGCAGCAGGTTAATAGCTAGTTCTCTCCTCACCTTTACAAGTGATCCTTTCAGGCCATTTTTTTCCTTATGGTTGGGCTCTCTGTGGCTGGCAGCGACTCTCCAAGTTGTCCCCTTGTCTGTTGCTGCGACAGGGCAGAGGATAACAAGCAGCAGCCCATCTCACTGCCCCATACATCACAGCCAAGATCTCTATTCTGACAGTTGCATTTTGTCTCCTACTTTCTGAGCAATGCGCCCGCAGAAAGTCAGGAGATGAAAGTATCCTCGGGTTTGATTGAAGATCCAGGGCAGGCAGACGCATCCTCCAGACCACCTCGGGAGATCTGGCTGCTGGGAGTTGTCCTCCTAAATCCTATCGAGAAAGCAGGAAAGCTGCCAGAACTTTGTTATGCTGTGTGGTTTCTCTGCCTTGCCCATTCCTCCACCCTGGTTCCTGCCTTCTGGCAGCCAGAAATGAAACCAGCCAAGCCCTGGTATTAACAAGCCCTGACCACTGCACTGTGCTTAATTGGGTTTGCACATTTAGCAAGAAATGCAAGGTGGGAATAAAGATTTTGCTGTTGGGAAGTCTGTAGGAGGCTGCTCTCTCTCTCTCTCACACACACACTCTTAATGTCTCTGGAGTTTAAATTCCCCAAGCACAAGCTGAAGTGTCTGCCCTACTATGAGTGTTTCACAAAAAGCGAGCTTTGACAGCCCCATGGACAGACTGGGATTTCACACATTTTGCAGCCAGAATCTTCCCTTGGTCAAGACTCTGAAAATGACCTATGCACTGTCTCCTAGTGCAGAAATAAACACAGGATTTTCTTCACATCTAGGTTTGCTTCTTCTCCCCCACCCACCCATCCACCCATCCATCCTTGAGTCCCCATAAGAGGCAAGAGCTGAAATCTGCTCACAAGTATTTAGGGCTGCATCTCCACAGAGAGACTCAGTGGCTCAGTGGGCATCAACTGCCCTTGTACCTGTTTGCAGGCCACAAGCAGATTTGAAGGTTGGGACAAGAAGTTAGTTTCTTGTGGTTGAGGTGACTGGGTGACAGCCCAGTGAACATGGCTGGAAGGGCACAGCAATCCTTCATCTGAGGCAAGCAGGGAGCTGTAGTGTGGTTTGGAGGAAGCAGGGAGATTTTCAAGGTATGAAGGAAACCAAAGATCCTGCCAGGACCTGCATATCACTGATGCTGTGATTCAGTAATTCGCCAAGAGCCACAGCTTGCCTTTGGTATACAGAGAATGACCATTTTGGCCGCTATTAATAAAGCTCATGGTGGCAGCCTCATTCCCAGCTCTGCCTTCTTGATGGATCAACTCTGTGTTACCTTGTCTGGCAGAGAAACCAGCTCACAGACTTCTCACTGTCCCTTCAAGGAAGCCGTGTTTCAGAAGCAGGGGAAGTTGTGGCTCCACCATGCTCAGTGGGAGACAGCATGCACATGTGTGTGAGAGCAGGATTGTATCAGCCACTGCAATTCTCTGAGGGTCCTGGGTCTTTGCAAAGGCAGCTCTGTCAATCAATAAAAAGCAATCACAATAATGAAGAATCAAGCAGGAAGAAAAGGTTTCAAGCTCTACATTATTGGGGGACTGGGGGTTTTCTTTGAATGAGACAAGAGAGGCTGGGAACACAGAGAGCCTGAAGCAGGGATGACAAATTTGCTTCTTTTGCATGGGGGAATGGCAGGACCGCAGCCTCTCCGACCAGATCCAATGACAAGGGAAAGGCTGAGAGAGGACCTCGTTTCTGCAGACACAAAGGGCAAGCCCGTGGCGGCAGCTTTCTCTCTGAAAAGTCACGTTTGCCAGGAGAGGTTGTGAAATCCAAGCCGTTCCCAAGAGCTCATTCTTTTCCCACCCCCCCAGTCTGGGGAAGGGAGTCATTCTAATTTTGTTTTTATTATCGTTATTCTCTCCTGGGTGAGTGCTGGGAAAGTGGTGAGTTTTGCAGCTGCCCAAGAGTCAGTGGGAAGGGAGATGTGAGGGACACATGCCAGAGAGAGGTCTCTTCTCACCTTCTCCCTGGCTTCTCACAGGACCAGGCATGATAGAAACCGAAGCACCTCGTGTTGTTTCTCCCCTCCATTTCAGTCATCCCCATCCACCTCATCTGTCCCTTCATAGGATGTGGCGTGTAAGGACAGCAATGCCACCAAGCATTGAATCATAGAATAGTTTGGGTTGGAAGAGACCTTGAAGATGGTCTGATTCCAAAACCCTTGCCATTGGGACCGTGCTGGCAAAGGGATGGGGAAAAGTTATTTATCACAGCAGGCTTTAAAAACTGAGCCATGAGCCTTCTTACACTAGCAGAGAAGTTACTGTGGATTTCGGGTAGCAGGTCTGGTTTAGAGATTGTGGAGCTCCCTCCTGAGAGTGCTTGCCAAACTGCCCCATCTTCCCAAGGCAAGGATGGCCTTGATAGGGCTTTTTTTTTTTTTTTTTAATACCAAGGCATGTCATCCAAGCCATCTTTTCTAATTAAATCTCCAACAAAATGCAGCAGTCTTTACTTGCAGCCATGTGATCTTTGATAGGGCAAAACTCTTTCTTGCCGCCATAGCAACATCAATTAAAAAAAAAAAAATTAAAAAATCAATGAGATCTTTACCTGGCAACCAAGATCTCCACTGATCCATGGCAGTAAGGGCTGGATGCAATTGCACATAGTCTGAGAAGGCCTGAGACAGAGTCTGGGATTGCTGCGAAATCACATAGGTCAGTCACACTGTTTCATGTCTGTGATGCCAGCTTGTGAGGATTTTAAAGTGATGCTTTACAGATGTTAAATAATGTGGCCACAACCCAGGCAGGTCAATGAGTTAGAGAAAGGGATGTATCTGTTGCCACTTTTGCAGAGGGGAGATGTTCAATGTCCATAAGCCTAGATGTTCCTGCAGAACAGCTCTAGTCCCAGTGTCAGCTTCACCTCTTGCCTCTTCTCCCTCCACCACCTTGTGCTCCCCTTTGCTTTGATTGTACTGACTGCCAGATAAATGCTGTGCAAGCTGTGGGCTGTGGGTACCTCACTCGTGACGTGGAATCAGAATGGTAGGGGTTGGAAGTGATCTCTGGAGATCATTGAGTCCAACCTCCTTGCCAAAGCAGGATCACCCAGGGCAGGCCACACAGGAATGTGTCCAAGTGGCTTTTGAAAGTCTACAGAGGAAGCCTTTTGAGAAGGAGATTCCATAGCCTGATTTTCTCCTTTGTGGGTAACTGTCTTGTAGTATAGCTTACATGGGGTTCAGAGAGCAGCACACAGAGAACAAAGTCCCCTAATTTATTCGATGTCCTAATGCTGCTGCACCTTGCACTTCAGTGCTGCAGGCACTGGGTCCCAGGCAAGCTGTTCCAGCTGGGGACATGGCCACAACTCTTCCTCTGGTAATGGCCTTGCATTTCAGAATGTGGAGCCTCCACACCCTTTTGCCTTGAGTCTTGGCTCTCTATCAGTGAAGACCCTGGCTCAGGGACAGGGCCAGAAGCTCTTCACATCCTCTGTGGGCTTTGTCCTTGCTGAGGAGATGCAGATGTGAGAGAGATACACTCTGAATAGGATAGGCAAATCTGTTCAGGTGCTGCCTGGAAGGCATCTTCTTGCCTTTTAATGAGAGGCACCACCAAATTCCTGCTTTCCTGACATGAAAGGAGCATTTGCCTTTGCTGGCCATCTTTGTCAAATCAGAGAGACTGTACTGTTGCTGGAGCCATCTGAGGTTCCAGGAGGGGAACTAAGCCAAGAACAGCCCTGGGTTCTCCTATTTGGTCCTCCCTTCCAGCCCAGCAAACAGCCTCCAGGTCAGGCCATGGGAGATGGGAGGAAGAAAAGAGGGCAGATTTATTCAATGAAATTAATGGTGTGACACTGGGTGTTAATAGCCTATTTACCAACATCTCCTCCTCTGTCTTTCACTTAGCCAGGGGAAACTGCTTCCTACACTCAGCTGTGCCCATGACACTTTCCTCTAATTTGTGTCAGACTCCCAAGGAGAGGCCTTATTCTAAGAGAAATGGGAGAACACCAGAGTAAGGTACCCCCCCAGCAGACTTGACTTAGTTTACCTGAATGAGGGTCTCAAATCCATGTGCACTCACTCCCACCTTGTCTATACATGCTGGAAGGAAAGATGAAGTTGAACAAAACATTTACAGGCCAAGTGGATTAACCAAATTGTGTTAACCCCCCGCAGGGATGTCCTTGTTCACAACCTTCATTTGATTTCTCTTTCAAAAGCCCACCAAGCTGAATGTGATTACAGCCTCTTAATCCTGCTTGCACATGTCCACGTGGGGTTAACACAGCGTAATAGATGCCCTTTAGAAGTGCACACTGTTTACTATTCCTGCATGGCTAAATCCTCAAGCCCAGATATTTGGCAGATGTAAACCCAAAGCACAGACCCCGAGTGCTACTCTCCGGACAAAGAGTTGCTCTCACAACTAAAATATGGAGGAGAAACTCCATCTTCCCAAGGCTGGGCAACAAATCTGTGTCAGAAGCAAGAACCACTGGTGGTACTCTGCTTCAGGTCAGTCCAACTCCTGCAGCACTCAACATTTTTGGCAGGTCCAGTTTGTGATCTGGGATTTTTTCTGGCTTCCTCCCCACCCCAGAGGCTAGGAAGTGGTACTGGAATCATGGTTTCATCAGGACTGCTGCCCTCCTGGTCTGATACCTACTTGGCAGTACCTGCAAGACTCTGCCCAGTCTTTGCTGATGGATGTGTTTGCTTTTAGAAGAGTATCATGCAGAGACTACAAACAAAGTGTCATTGCAGCCAAACACAAACAGTGGAAATCCATAGGGTTGCTCAGTCAGTTATTGCAAAGCTGTCCAGATCTGCATGACCAGGCATGGGAGACCGTAAAACACAGGGAAAGACATTTATAACAGTTTCCTTTCGTTAGTAAGAAACCAAACTCATGCTGACTTAAAGAAGAGAGAGCTGCAAGAGGCAGAGGGAAGTATTCTCCAGACTCATTCTTTCCATCACCCAGCCCCTGAAAAGAACTCTAGGTAGATGCAGCAGGGTTTGCCCTGGTCAGAGCACTCCACCCTGGTTTCACAGAAGAAACCACCCAAAGCCATAGACACCTGGGTGGAAGTCTGCCACAGCAACATGTGCAAAGTGCTCCATTCAAAGAGAGAAATCAGCCATGCCTCAGTCCTATTATCAGCAACAAAAAACCCCAAAGACCTTCTTGTCTGGAGACAAGGGAGATGAAACCAGAGGGGGTAATTTGCGTAACTGGTTCAGACAGCACTCAACACACAATTTCTCTTTTCTCATAGTCAGACTGCCTGCCAGGGGAGCAAATCCATTCCCTTGATATCTCGTAACTGTACCATATAATCCCTTTAATAAAGAAATCAAGTTCCAGATTAAAACCAGTCAGATTTCTACCGCACTGGAAGGTTTTTTTTCCAGAATATCACTAGCAGGAAACCTCCTTTAAATGTGCTGCTTTTTGCTGGACTGACTGAAAAAAAACCAAAAAAAACAAAAAAAAAACAAAACAAAAAAAAACACACAACAAGTAAATGGTAAAACTGTTATTTCCCCATGGAAATTGTTGGTTTTGCCAGAATGATATTTCCCATTAAAATGCTTTGACGGAGAATTCCCAGCAAGTCAGACTGCTGCATCACTGATTTTAATCGAGTACAGAAATTCTTGTTTCCCTTTGTTCTTAAACTTCTATTCAGGAGAAGGGATGGTTGCAGATCTGTCTGCCTTCCTCACCAGCAGTGTAATGTAACCCCCCCAGGTGACATGTATGAAGAAGGAGCAATGGTTCTTGCTACAGCCAGCACTCACCAGGCAGTGGCATGATCTTTCACAAGGCTGCCTCAGCTTTCAGAACCTCCTCCATCTCCAGATAGTTTTTTTGAGATGCCAATTTTCCTAAGCACAGCTCTAACAGTGTGGCTGTGCTGAATTCACAGATAATCAGTATCTAATTGGATTAGGAGCTGATAATATCTTTGACCTTTTAAAATGGCTTGTCTGGCCTGCTTTTCTGCAAGGCTGAGGCTTAATTTTAGGGAAGAGTTTTTTTCCACAAGTGAAGCATGACCCTGTTAACCTCAGAATCAGAGAGGTGACCTTCCCTCTCCCTGGCTGTTGTGGAACTGTTGGAGATGGTGATGAACGCACCAGCTCTACACATCTGTGTGCAAACAGACCAAACCTACCTACAGAAGTCAAATTCAGCATCTGGTTTCTAGATAGAGCTGCACTGTTGCAAAACTAAATCCTCAGGCAGAAATGGCAAGTCAAAGGAGCATGAAGCTCCTTCAAGGCCAGCATCCCTGCTGGTGTCTGCCACACAAGTCATATCCCCACCAATTCTGGTGGAGAACATGAATTTTCAGTGTGACAAAAGATCCAAAGATCAGGATAGAGGGTGCTTGTGAAACAAAGGCACAGGAATGCTTTTATGCTTTTGTGGCTGCATCTTGCTCTGGCTCACATAGTCTCATCATCACAGCTAAGCATGTAATCCCACACGTGAACAGGTTCTTACACCAGTCAAACACACCAAGAGCAGAGACAGTGTGTTCAAGTTACACCTAGCTCATACTCTTCACAAACATGCTCTGGGTGAACACAGGGATAAGATGACTACAACCACAGTCAGACAGACATCTGCCCTCACAGTCTCACTTGTGTGAGTGCATCCCATGAACACAAAAGGATGCCTCCTCCCACGAGTGGCAAGCATGCGTGGCCATCCACCTATCCATCCCCTCTGCCTGCCACACCTTCTTTCCTGAGACTCAGCCAGGCACTTGAGGTCTCCAAGTGCTCTTCATCACACTGCCCTCCTTCACCTGCTGCCTATCTCACATAAACACACATAAAGACACACACACACACATATTGCTGCTCTCCAGGACATGGGATAACACAAAATCCTATCTTTCCTCTCTTGAACCAATACACTCACACTTTCTTGCTCATATCCTCTCTCTCTCTCCACAGTCACCACCTTCCACTCTGCTCTCACTCACACAAAGTGCTCCCCACACCACATATAAATTCCCTGACTATAGCGAGGCTTTCAGATTAGCTTTCACAACTCTGTCAGTAAGGACCCAACAGGCTGAATTTTGGGGCACTGGGATTTAAGGAGACACAGGGAGCAGGAGGGAGGATAGGCTGCCTGATGAACAGCAGATGTTGGTGATCGTTGGATGAAGCTGTTAATTTAACTGGAGTTTATTGAGTGGCAATTAGGTGGGGCCTCATTACTGTAGCCGAGTGGCACAAAAATGTGCTGTAAAAGCTCAGGGAACAGGGATGTGCACTGGCAGGATAACAGTACTGATGCAGTGTACAGGATCTGGAGCAGTACGTAGTCTCATTCACCCAGAGGTCTTTCTTTGGTGGTGTCAGCTGGAGCTTGGGCACCTGAGCCCAGCTACTGGACTGCAGATTCAGCAAGGGGCAGTGAGTGTGTGTACTCGGGGGAACAGAGGAGGTGAAAAACAAAGATCTGAAAACAGCAATTGTAATGAGGTATGGCTAACAGCCTGGGTAAGGTGGACAGTTTACCAGCTCAGATAGAGAATGAGATGGAAGCAGAGCAAAGGGTGAAAGAAGAATTTGGAGCTCTGTAAAATCTAGGTGTCCCAACCTGTTTGTGGACAGGACAGAATGTCTTGGCACTTGAGATGTGCAGAGTCTCAGCAGGGCAGGTTTCTGCTTCATCACAGGATCACAGAACGGTTTAGGTTGGAAGAGACCTCAAAGATCATCTAGTTCCAACCCCCTGCCATAAGCAGGGACATCTCCCACTAGAACAGGTCACTCAAGGCTTCATGTATTTAACTGCTGCTGCTCCAGCAAGCTGAGGGTTGTGTCTCACACCTTTGCTGTGTGGGGTGGCCCTGACACTGATGGGGAGGAAAATCAGTGCTTTATTCCTACTGAATGTGGACATAAGCCCCACCAAGAGTGTTTTCCAAGAAAGGTGCTGTGTCAGCACAGCCTGTGCATCCAGAGTGGCTTGACCAGTGCAGAGAGGGCAAGGGAGCTTTACTACCTTGCCTGACTTTAGCCTTTCAACACCCAGTGCAAAAGAGGATCCAAGGAGAGGTTAGAGATAGCACAGAAGAGTTCTGAGCAGACCTTGCTCCTAGCAGAGGAGGCAATGGTACAGATACAAAGACACAATCTTGTAATGACATGATTATATTTTGCTTCTGTCTTGGGGGAAAAAAAAAAATCAAATGATCCAAATTCAAATACAAACAAAAACTTCCACTAATGAACAAATTGCCAAACTAGAGTGCGGTAGGGATTTGGAGGGTTAAAATGTTTGGGATTAATTAACTGATTAATTAAGCCCTCACATCAGCCTCTATCCTAGCAGCCCTGCTATGGCACGAGGGGTGGTGTGGGAGTATGTGATCCTGCCAGCAAGATGCAGGAATGCTGAGGGGAAGGTGCTCAGCAAGGGAATTCAACATATGTGTTTGGGATTGTGAGGTTAAATCTCTGTGCCCTGCAGACCTCGTATGAGACACTCTTGCACCTCTGCTCCAGTCAGAGTGGCTGTGTGCTAGGACTGCTGACTGCTTCGAGATCTTAAAAGAAAAACTTTGTAAAAGCCAATGGATTTCTATCCCCTGTGGGCATGGGGCTTCCCTTTGCTCTGTGCTGCTGAGAACGTGACAGCAGCCATGCTCTGCTCAGCAGCCCATGACTCCCATCACCTGTCATCCTGGAGGAAGGGAGAAGTGGGTGCTGCATTGTGGTCTCAGAGGACTGTAGGTGTGAGTGTATTTTTGTACTTCATCTGAGTTTTTAATGTTCAAAATTAGGTGGGACCCTTTGTTTCCAGGAATGGCCAGTCTACTGCATGGGTTAAAAAAAAAAAGTGTAATGCTTTTAGCTTCTTCCCAGACCATTCCTGACCCACAAAACCATCAAAGGAAACCTCCCCACACCATGAGGCCATGTGCCCAGTTCCCATGTCCTTGCTTGATAACGTAGCAGTGGTGGATCTGGTGCACTATGTGCTTGTGGGGTGCTAGTAAAGCCTTCAAGACTTGAAACACTGCTGTATTCAGCACCCCTAATGCTTAAGCCATCTGTGTCTCATGCTTTTCTTCCATCAAGGGAAGTGTCTGGAAGATTGCAAGTAGCCTTTGTTCACTAGCGAGGTCTGGCCTGGGCACTTCCAATGCAGTTCTATGGATTTCAACTGGGTAGATCTCCTGCGCATCAAGAACAATATTGCAATCCTTGACATGAGAGTCAGAGTGAAAATAGAGGAAAAAACCTCATATGGACCTGCATATACAACATGTCAGTAGATACTGCAGACCACGATTTTGCAAGGGGCATCTGCACAAGCCAAAAAAAACCCATGAAAGGTGGTGTTCCTGGTTAAACACCTCTGGGGTAGGGGAGTGGTCTGGAAACCTGACCCCCAGGTGGGCAGGGAGACCTGGCCTCTCCTGGGAGTAGGACCGCCCCAGGTCAAAATTTATCTCACTCCCGCTTCCTGCCCACAACCCTATTTAAGAGGCAGTTGAGTTCCTGTTCACTCTCTTGCTGCCACCTTCATCTCTGCACCCATCTCCTTGCTGCTGCTGCTCTTGATAAGTATGTGGCCAGCCTAACCACGTGGACAACTCTTCAACCTGCTGCTGGCGCCCAAGTTCCAAGGACAATTCATCTTAATCCAGATAATCCATTGCTGTCCAATCTGGTTTTGTATATATATCTGTACCTGTTCCCTTCCCTTATATCTCTGTAACCTTCCTTTACCTTAAATACCTTGTATTTATTGTTAAAAGTTACCTTTTAACTTCCAAATAAGTTTAAGGTTGTTGTTTGACCTTTTTTACTCTTCTGCCTAAAATTTTCCATATGGAGAGAAGGAGAGAGGGGGAAGCATCCTAAATTCTGTCCCATTGGGCTTGTGGGCTCCTGGAAAGCTTAAACAGCAGCAAGTGGTTACAGCAGTGGTGCAGGCAGATTAAAATAGCTTGCCTTGGAGGTGTCCCTTTGAGAGCGGATGACACAGGCTTAGCTTGTCTCCCATGTTTTTGTTTGGTCGGGTGTGAGCATGGCGAAGGAAGCAGCAACCGGAGCTCAGCCCACCACTGCTCCACAGCCTGACGCTATAAATAAAGGTACTGAGCTATTGCACCCACTGAATTCTTCCCTGTCTTCCGGTCTATGGCAGGGCAGTGTCTGGGCTATGTATGGCATTGCCCCCTGCACAGTATCTGGTGTTTTCATTAAGCTCCTGGCTTCTGTGATTACATTGATGCCTCTGATGTTTTTTGTTTTCTTTATTTTTCCTGAGGAAAACAAACCTGTTAATAGCTCAGATGTCAGGAAGAAAAGAATTAAGATTAGAGTCCAAGTGTATCTAAATAGGAGTTTATTTTTCTTAAGAATGTGGAGAAAAAATCAAGATTCTTCTAAAGAAAATACTTTGCTATAGATTTTTTTTTTTTTTTTAAATTTCCTTGTCAGGAGAATCATAGCAACAAAATCAAGCATTCTACCTCAAAGTTTCCAGGACAAACAGTAGTCTTCAATCTAAAATATGGCAGGAATGTTCCCTTTCCCAAGTTACGCTTCCACTGGCAAAGCAGAGAGTTTTCTTGCTGATGTTTTCACTTTCTGCATTTGCTGTTTAGCTGCAATCTGCAGTTTGGAGACTGTTTTCTTTTGCTTTCCAACATTTCAGCTTTCCCTTCTGATTCACTACAGAGACTGATTGGGAAACATTTTTCTGTCATTCTCAGCTATGCTGAGAAGCCAGAGGGTAAAGAGAAGGAGCTCCAAGCTTCAGGTGAGATGTCGTGGTTTGGGGACTATGTATGAATATTGAATTCTTGGTGCTGGCAGCCTAGACTCCCCCGAGTCTGTCCCAGGCAAGCTCTGTGAATATATGGAGGTGTCATGACAGCTCTCCCTGGTTGCTCTGCCTGCAGAACAGCTCCTTGCAATGGTGCAGCGTTGACCTGTAGAAAATAAGCAGTCTCCACATCGCAAATCCCACAAGTGTCACCATTTATACCAGTCCTCAAGTGTGGCAGAGTTAAAACCAGGGACAGAAGAAACGCACTGTTCATCAAGGGGTAAAACAGGTGGCACAGGCTGTAAAGTTTGCCTTTATCCATCCACACTTGAGTCCAGGTGGGCTCACCCTGAAAGATGAATCATTTCTGCTGCTCTCAGGATGGGATCTTTCAGCAGCTAAGCTCAACTGCGAACATGAAGCAGCTCTCCCACATGGTATAGGTTTGAGCTTACCTTAGAAGAGAAAAAAAATTATCGCCATGCTCTGTGCAGCAGATAAGCCTACACACTTTCCCTTTTCATTCACTCCAGCCATGCCTCTGAGTGCCCTCATAGCCCACATAGGATCGTGCCTGATTCTTATTCTTCGTGAGTTTACTGTGATTGTAGCAGAGCCTGGAGATCACCCCAGGGAGATGCTGGCCCTATGGTTGGAGCTGTTGCATTTCTCCAGGGCACTAGGCAGGTCAGGATCTAAGCAGACAAGATGGATGCACAGTGCAGCAAAGAGAAACACAGTGACTTCCATTTCAGAGGCAAGAGAAATGGAGCAGAAAAAAAGATTAAGGCCTGGTCTCCTCCAGAAAGTTTTGCTGACAAGAGTTGTAGTGTATTCATGAACTGGTAAATTCCTTGGGTGCGAGTGAACCAAGCAGCAGGGTCAAGTTTCTCCCTTTGCATTGCCTGGCTTCAAGATCATGAGGAAATATCTGAGTTCAGTACCCCCTAAGAGGGTATCAAGATATACAAACTGCTTTTAATCTCTACTGCCCTTAACCTGCTTCTATGGCTTCCTGCCTTGGGGAAGGCAGATCTGGGAGTTTGGTAGTGCTCTGTGCAGGCAGCCTGAGTGTCAGCTACACTGAGGATGGGGTCCTGGAGACAGGGCATCTCTCCATCTCCAGAGGGAATGGGGACGCCAGCCAGGACAGCCTGGAGCACCTGTTGGGGTGTCGTGATGTCTCAGCACTGGGAGGGGGCATGAAAGGAGGTAGCAAGCTGCAGCCCGTTATGATCTGGAGATGTGAATTCGGCAACACTCTGTGCTTATCTGTTGCGGAGCATGCCAGGACTTTACACGGGCTGTGAGATGCACCAGTCCGGAAGGAGGTCAGAGCAGTCTCCAAAGGATGCTCCAGCAGAAAGATGCTGCACAACCACAGTCCATTCAGAGTCACCCTCACCCTCCACACCTTCCGGAAGTGTGAGTGGGTAACGGCAGATAGCCAGCAGCCAGGGTGTGCTGTTCTGTGCAGTTTGGGGAGAGCAGAAGGGGAGGAATGCTCAGGAGCTGACGCAAGAGGATGCTGCTGTGAGTCAGAGGCAGGATGCTCTGAGGGCAGGGCCGAAAGCCGGGGGGAGCTGCCGTCGTAGCCTCCCGGCACGGAGTGCTGACACTCCTTTTTGTTCAGCCTGACAGCAAGCACCTGGTGCCCCACAGGCGGGGCTGCTGGCTGCCCCCGCCCGCAGCGGGCGTGCAGGCACACACGCGTGCTGGCGCGCAGCCCCGCAGGTTGAGATCAATGCAAACATATGCTGCCTTTAATGTGAAAATCACTTCTGCAAACATGAGTGTCTCTCTATTCACGGCCTGCCCCTCTCCCGGCAGGGAGGAGGAGGGTCAAGTGCAGACCTTTTATTTGAAATCCCTGAAAGGGGCAAGGGGGAGAGAGGGGGGTGGGGGGGGGATGGATGAGGCTGATGATGATAGGGAAAACGGGACATGAGGCCAGGCGAACTTAAGAGCTGATCTCCTGCCATGAACTGTGCTAAACTTGCAGCGCTGCCATCTCTTCTCCCTGCCCAAACAGCTCCCTTGACACTGCCAGTTTCACCCTAGTCCGTTGCTGATAAATGCTGAAGGAGCGCGTAGGTCTCAGAAGAATGGTGTGATGCCACCATGGTGGGAGATCACATAAGAGCTGAGTGGGGAAATTTCTCAGAAGGTGGAAAGCTCCCCTTCTGCAGTTAAAACAGGGCTGATGAAGGGTGCTAGCTAGAGCATCTTTGATAGCTAGCATAGGAGTACCTAACCTTCCCCCAAATCATGGCATATATTTTGGCCAGCGCTGATGTGCCTGGGCTCCGTGCACTGTGCTGCAAGGGCTAAAGTCACTTCAAAGCAGTGGATGGTGGTTATCTGGATGCTGCCCCTCTGCCACCTGCAGTGCTTCAGTGAAGAGTGGGTCCTGCTCCAGACTTTGGGCAGTCTGGCTTCTCTGATGTCCTCCTCTATTCCAGTGTCCTCCTGGCAGTAGCATTGTGGACATAGTAGGTGGGCAGATTTGGTTCACAAAGCATCAACAACTGGAAGGGCCTCACATGCATCTGAATGTGAAAGGGAGCACAGTTGACACCAGAAGAACCAAATGGAGTTTCTGGACCTTACAGTCATTTGTCAAATGCTTTAGAGGAACAGTGCAAGATTTCACAAGGTGCCTTGCCCCACTTTGCCTCCAGCTGCCCCACGAGATGGGCTGTGTCTCTTGTTCTCTACAGAAACAGCTTTATATCAGATAGTATCTTCTAAATACCTGCAAAATTCCTAGTTTCTTTGGGGCTGTTCCCAGCTGCTGCTCTCGTACAAAAAGTCTTCTACAAAGCCGCAGTTTCACTGCATGTCATAACACTTCTTTTCTTAGCGTCTTGTTTCTCAGCCCTGAGCATTGTTTTAAGGGGCAAAAATTTCCTGGCTCAGCTTTACGCCCACCTCAGACTCATCCTAAAGCACCTGGTACTTTATAGCATCTCCATTTTGTTTCCCTGCAATGTTCCAGCCCAAGCACGTGTGCAGTATTCCCCAGCATCTGGCCTTCACTCATATCTATCTGTTGGAAGCTGAATGCATCTCTGATTTGGGAAATCAATCACACTTAATTGAAGGCTGATTGTTTTCACATACGAGCCTGCCACATCACTTTCATCTTTATCACATTCCCTTTCTCTCTGGGTTTTGTGTGACAAGATACTGCAGTGCAGGAGGGAAGAGGTCGCTGACCTTGGACCTGGATATAATTGAAAAAAGGAGGGCAGCATCTTCTCTCTTTCCTGAGTTGTATCAGTTTGCATTTCCTTCAGCTGTTGGACAGAGCACGTGTGCTTGGAGTCAGCCATATTTAATCCAGTCTTGCACACAGCTGTTCTGTGATGCCACACAACAGAGCAAGCTGGCACCTGGAATGGCTGGTGGCTCTTGCAGGGCCATAGAGAAGAAGTGTCTCCTCCCTGCATCATGACAGGGACAAGGGAATCATACAGGATGATGTGTCAGAGTGTTTTGCATGCCCAGTGTTTTTGGGTGACTCCAGGTATCTGGAAGAGCAGCCTCAGCGAAATTAGCCTGACTTTTTAATGAGATACTGGGCAAGCCTTTTTTCTGTTCCCTCTTGCCTGGTCACACTGAAGATTGTCTTGCATGAGGACTCTGTCTTTCTCTTTTTTTTCTTTTTTCTTTTTTATCCTAGAACATTACAATGCACAGCAAGGTTCTCATTTCTTCCAAGAGCTCCCATAATACAGATGGTGCATGAGCAATCCCTTCTGGTGGGCCTCTGATAGGACTTGCACCCAAATCCAGTCCCATGTAGCCCCCTGTGTTGTCACCCCACTGGGATGTACCAGTCCAAAGTGTTGATGAGCTCTCAGCACACGATGATGTCTTTCCATCTGTACCAGCAAGCTGAACTGTAAGCTGTTCCCCAGCCTCCACTTTGAAGGTCTCTACAGTATTGACTTTCTCGCACTTGGAAGTGCCTCATTTATCTTACGCTCTGCATTTGTCTTTCCTGCCAGTGCACCAGTAAGTGACTGAAGCTCACTGCCAGCTTTTCTCCCTTAATGACATATCACATATGCAGACAAGGATCTGAATAAGAGCTCTGGAGTCAGTCCTTGCTTCCTCACTTTGGAGAAATGCATCTTAACACAGTATCCTTCCTTCGCAGTTTGTCTTGGGGCTTGGCAATGGAACAGCCCCAATACCCCTGAAGGCTTTGATCCAGGGCACATCTCCAAATTCTGGACTTATCTGAAGGCTGGTGCTGTCAATAGGAAGGCTCCTGCTGGCTCTGACGACTCTTGGATCAGGCAGTCCCAACTATTTCCACCTTTGGTTCTTTTTCCATTGTGGTCAGATTTTTCCCTTCCAGATGTGGAGAGAGCCCTTGCCAACAAAGTCCCAGTACAAGCCTTCTGCCAGGCAAAGTGTCTTTTCTAGATAGTGTGGAAGGAATTTTAGGTTCCTCTTGGTGTGAGACCACATGGCACCTGTATTTTCTTCGGTGCCTCCAGTGTGGGCCTCTCTTTCTGACAGGTGCTGAAGGCTTGCAGCTCAGGCAGGAAGGGCCAAAACGAGTAGGAGGGCTTGAGCTTGTGTGATGGAGCTGTGAGTGTCATTGATTTCTAAATAGAGCTTTCATTGAGACACAGAGCCTTACCTCCCTCCTAATTTTGCAAAGGTCTTGTCAAGCTCTGACACAGACGCCAGGGAAAAAAAAAAAAAAAAAAAAAAGAAAAAGCTGCCAACATCACTGTGAAAGGGTGCACAGAAGAAAAGCAGCAGGAGAGGAGCTGGATGTCTTCCCTCTGCAGAGAAGAACCACAGCCCAAGTTCAGGATGCTATTGTCGTGTACCTGCTGTCTGGTTTTCCCTTTGTGCCAAGTCACTGCACTGTGCCGAGGATGCTCTGTGTCTGCAGGGCCTGCTGTGGCCCAGAGGGGATTTGTGTTTGAAATGGATTTTGCGGTGCCAGTGTAGGTCACAAATGGCTCTTTGCAAAGTTGCAGTGGAAGTGAACAGGGAATCGTGTGATGTTCACCAAAGGTTCACAGGGGTACAGCACTGCTTGGGGTCAGGGATGGAATGAGGTCTCTGAGGTCCTCTTAGCGTGGTAGCAGGTCACCATCTTCTCCCAGGTACTCTTTCTGAGAGATTCCAGGAGTGCTGCTGGCAGGACAATCTTTTACTGCAAACTTGTGGTGCTGGGGTCTTGAAGGGTAGAGCCTTTCCTATCAGTGTAGGAAGTAGTGGACTTGCTCCTTCCAGGCCTGGTGGAAGACACATCACTGCAATGCACAGAAACTGTTATGTTCTGGAGCAGCAGGACAGACCAACTAAGCCAAAAGCAACGATCCAAGCACTATTTGCCTCTTGCATAATATTTTCATGAAAACATGAGAACAGATTGAACATTTTCAGGTTTTTACAAAAAAAAAATATATAAAGTCCAGAAATTTGAAGGCAATTGAAGAAATTTTCAGATTTCCCCCTTCCAAATCTTAGCAAAAAATAGTTGATTACATTTTCCATCACCAAATAATTCCTCCTCTGAGTGTTAAATGTAAAGTCTTCTATGTTGAGTAGAGAGGAAGGAGAAGCCCTTCCCATTCCTTTGTCTCAGGCCAGGGGGGATTTGTGACCACTTACTGAGACTCCTTCTCTCTCTGGTTGGCACACAGAGGGAACAGAAGCTCTCCAGAGCACTCTGAGTGACTACTGTGTCTCAGTAAGATGGCAAAGCCTTGCCTTTGTGAGGATGAGCAGCATCTGACATTTTGATCTGTGCTCTAGGAGCTCACAATGGCCTGAGCAGCCCACTCTGCTGGGCAGAGGGAGCCACTGGGGCTTTTGCAGAGGCCGAGTCCCCTCTGAGCTGGGGGAAGACAGAAATCACAAGCAGGGGTACATGGTGCCGTGGACCAGTGCATGTCCTGGGGACATCCACAGGAGAATGGGCATCCCTGAGGCAGCCAGAGCATCTTGTCCTTGGCAAGCTCCTTGCCTGCCAGAGTCAAGAGAGTGGAGCTGAACACCTCCACCTTCATCCATGGCCTCCCTCCTCCTTCTTTCACTGGCTTTCAGTTCAGACACATACTTTAAAAAAAAGAGCTGTCCGTTGAAATAAGATCTGCTTTCCCAGCTCCCAGAGGAGCCTCTGATGTGACCTGCAAGGTGTTGCAATCCCTCTCTGCCACTGGCCTGCCTGTTTTTCGCCACACATGCACGCACCTTTCTCCACCTCCCACAGTGCTTACCACAAGCGTTTTGGTAGAACTGCCCTTGTCATATAAATCTAAACATAATTCTCTCTTTCCTGTTAAGCTAAAGAAAATAAACGTGTAGGGCTGTTACTGGAAGCCAAGCTGCAGGACTGCCCTAAATTCTCTTCTTATTGAGTCTGGGCTGAAAATCACTCAATTCTGCTGAGGACACACANGGGGAGAGAGAGAGAGTGAGAGAGGACGCGGTGTGTATAAATATCTCCAGCTCTCTAGATAGTCGGCAGATTTATTCCGCTGCCAAGCCTGCAGAAAATTGACTTGTTTCATGGAGGCAGGCTATTGACACATTACCGCAAGGAGGGTTAGGAGAGAAAGCGGTGCGGCTGGCGCCCCTCTATTATACGATAATGTAATCAGCATTGTGGGAAATGACTGTGGGTAAAATGGCATCGCTGACATTTATATTAGAGGATATTGATGGCAGGAACTGTGACCACATCTATCGTACCTCCCGTTTGCCAGGATTGACACAGACGGCTCTTGTTGGCTGGATTTCCTCTCTCTCTCTCTCTCTCTCTCTCTCTCTCCCCTTCCTCTTAGCTCCGTTGCTCACTGCTGTCACTGCAGATAGATAATTGAAAAATGGCTCTCACCTTTCCAGCAAACAGGAGTGGTTCAGGCAATTACTGCAGAGGTTATCTACTCAATCTCGAGGCCTCTTCTCTGAGAGAGATTCAGAGGAAATTGGATTTTACATGGATGTTTTATTCTGCAAGGGCTTCAGTATAAATAGAGGCAAGGAGACACCAGCAGACTGCACAGCTGAGAATCACATGCAGAGGGGTAGACCGGGGTTTTGGCAGGGGGGCTTGGCTTTAGACATGGTGATAACACTATGCTGTGGCCCTCTGCAGAATTTCTGATCTTGATTTGTTTGTCCTCTGGTTGCTGTTCGTTTTTGTTTGGGGCTTTTTTGTGTGTTTTTTTTTTCCTTTTGGTTGGTTGTTTAGGTTTGGGGTTTTTTTTGTTTTTGTGGGTTTTTTTTTTTTTTTGTGGTTTTGTTTTGTTTTGTTTTTCTGCTTTCCCCAGGTTGGTTCTTTGTTGTTTTTTGGGTTGTTTTGGGTTTTGTTTTG
>VWYK01055651.1:9202-44216 GCA_013399775.1 Semnornis frantzii | reverse complement strand
GATGTTTAGGAATAAGGAACCCAAAACAAAGAAGATAAGAGAGTGTCTTGAGGGGGCAGTCTGGGTCACGAGGCACTTGCACTTGGGTCTTGGGCTAGCAGCTCTGGCTTCTCCTCTCTGCTGAATAACTCCATTAACCACTTTTCTTCTAATCTCCCCCTCCGGCTGATTCTCCAAAACCTTGGGGTAAGATGTAGGGGTGGGGAGAAGGTGGAAGGGTGGTTGGGAGCCCCTCCTGGGGTCTCTGATTTTTGGGAGGGGTGTTGTGTGTCTGTATTACCTTTACCTTGTATATTTCTGTAAATATTCCTGTATATACTGTATATATTTGCTTGTATATTGTGCTGAGCTGTAAATATAGCTTCATCTCTTAACTTCCAGCTCCAGCTGAGGTCTAGTCTGGGTCATTTTAAAGTGTGGGGGGGCAGGGAACTCCCAAACCGTCACATCCGGTCATGCAAAAATAGGGCATTATCATTACTGCTGTAGGACCCTCAAACTGTTTCATGGATAAGTAAGACACGTCGCTGTCCAGGGTTGTTGGTAGGGCACCTTTCATCATCACTAAACTCACTTTAAAATGAAAGTTTAAAGAGAAAATTAAAAGGAAAGTTTTTTCTCAGTGGCTTGGCAAGCCTCGTGGCTGAGGTAGTTTTGTCTGGAGGAGCCTGGGTCGTGCAGCCGGTTTTTACTGCTGCTCAGTGAGTGCAGAGGAAGGATGTGAGGTGGCCCACAGAAAGGTTCAGTAGATGTGCCTTATTGTGAGAAAGGCAGAGTAAAGTGGGACCTACTAGGAAGAGTTTGGGCACAATTTATTCCCCACTTGGGGAATCACACATTTTTTCAGAGGCAATATAAAATGTGTAGAGTGTTTGCACACATAGGTAAATACTCCTGTGTGTGGGTTGAGCAAAGTGCCCTTGCACCATCCCTTGCTGGGCTTCACTCCCAACCAGTGCAGGATGCACAAGGACACAAAGCTTAAACTGCTATCCCAGGCGGAAACGGTGGGGCTAGATTTGCACAGTGTCACATCAGGCAGCCTCATCGACCCCTTGGCTGTCCCCAGCAGAGACTTTTGCCGAGTGCCCCCAGCCCCTGGGTCTTCACAGCCTGCCATGCACTGCAGTCCTGCTGTCCATCACCAGCTTTTTCGCACTCTCCTCTGCCTGTCCCCTGATGTCAATGCTAGAGGTGCTCATCTCTCTTGCTGATCAAATCGTTCCTGACGTGCACAGCAGCAGCTTCTTCCTTGCTGAAAATTTGTCTCCAGGGCCCTAGGTGAGATCCTGCTCTCTCTTCCCCATGCAGAAAGAAGGCAGAGATGGGGGAGGGTGGTGAGTAGGGGGTTAGAACAGACTCCCCCACCCCTCACACCACTTCTCCCCATAATACTGAAAGACAGAGGGCTCTCACAGCCTGTTGCCTATTCTGGCAGCGAATGCAGAGCTGGAGGTGAAGCCAGACGGCTTTGAATGAGCAGCAAAGCCCATGTTTTCAAGCAACAGAGGATATGAGCTACTTGAGCACAAACCTAAGGCAAGAGCGGCTGTTAACTTTCCTGGAGATCCCTGAAGCTGGGAGGGATGTTTTCTGGGAAGTCAAACACAGGTAACATGGCCAAGCTTTAGCTGAAACCTCACAGCACAAGGCTGGCCAGTCAGGAGTGGGAGAGGTGAGCCAGGACAAGAAGGCTTTGTGCTTGTGCTCCTTCCGTATCAGCTGTGGATTTCCACTGCTGTCCATGAGAAAAGGCCTGGTCTCCTGCACTGGAACTCCAAAGCACAGTCATTCATGTTCAGTAGAAAGAGGTGGCCAAGTCCTCTGAAAATGTCTGTTGAAAAAAAAAAATTAAAAAGAAGAATAATAAAAAAGTATGCATAGGATTGAGCCTGTGAAGTTAAAATTTTCGTCTTGCTTTTCCTATCTTTTGTAAGGAAAGAAAGTGCTGAGCTTCAATGATACAACAAACCCCTGCCTTCTTTGAAGAATGACAAAAATCTGCTTTTTGAGCTACAAATGACAGACTGGAAGAGGGCGAGGAGTCCAGCAATGAAGAAGAATCTGTTAAAAAAAAAATTCAAATCACAGTGAAATAACACATTGGCTTCATTTCCTTCCAAAATTTTTCATTTAAAGAAAAAGGCATTGAAATGCTGCTGAAATGACGTTTTTGACAAAGTGCCATTTCCCAGCATGACCTCTTAGACCCACTCACACCAGTGCTGCTAACTAGTTCTGTGTTCCTGTGTTCATCAAAGCCTGCAGGAGTGGAAAGCAGCACACTGTGTGCTGATGAGCAGAAATTCTTTGGCTTTTTGTCTGCCAGCACCTCACGGGTCTAAGTCTCAGAGTAGCTTCCGTTAGAGATGTTCAGGTTGGGCTAGTGGTGTCTGTAATTTCTCGGCCACAAAAGAAAAGGTAGGGACTTGAAGAAGCTTCATAGACATCAAGAACCTCCTCTTGTGGGTGCTATTTACTCCTCAGGATTGCTTGCTCCTGACAAGCTTGTAGCAACACATCCCTGAAAGGGGAGCACAGTGTTCAAATGCCAGTGAGATTTCCATCTCCAACCTTACAGTCTTAGTGGACAACTCTTAAGTCAGCACACGAAGAAATGCCTCCAGTGCCATGGTGGAAGATAGAGTGTGCTGAGACACAGAGAGTGACCCTTGTGACAGCAAGGGTCCTGCCTTTCCTGCTTTCCAAATCAGGAGTGGATGGGTGCCCAAGGTGGGGCTAGAGACCGCACTGCTGGCACAGCTGAAGGTTTTTTGTGATGGACCACACTAGGTTGTGAACACCTCAAAAAGTCCCCTAATGTATCTAGAAGCCTAGCAGCTTTGCTGAGTGTCTCACTTCATTGTTTTCTCTGTAACTCCTGTAATTGCCCTGACTATGGAATTTACTTTCATTGCTTGGCCTAGATTGCTGCGGACTGTTATTGCATGCTCACAAATAGCTGCTATGTTCCACCTTGGAAGAGACTACACTCTGCAAAGGTGGTGAGAAGGTTTTGCTGTTGTCTAAATAAGCTTTCCTAAAGTGAGATGGTTGTCATGAGACTTAGTCTCCTTTAAAAGGTTTGAGCTCCTTGGATAGAGGACTACAATATTATTTTATTAGTATTACCAGAATTGTTAGTGGTATTACTAATATCAATCTTATGACAGTCATAATATCCAGTGAGGATCAAAAGTGATGCAGCTTGAGCAGTTGGCTGAAATGCCAGGTCTCAGACCACATACCAGAAGGTTCCCTGGTGGGCATGTAGTGGTAGTCCACCAATGATCGCAGCCCCACTGTAGGAGAGGAAATAAGGCCTGGAGATCTTATACAATGCAAGACACAAGTATGTGGCTGCTTTTGAGTCAGTTGTCTCCAATATTATCCTGCTGTGGTGAGACCTCCACCATGGGCCTCTCCAGCCTCAGAACATAAAGAGCATCCTCTAAACCGCTCGCACTTAAACATCCTTGCAGCATTGGTGAGCTTGGGTGAATATGTTCAGCAGACAGGGGATAGCTGATCACAGAATCACAGGATTAGGTTAGGAGTTGCAAGAGACCTCCACAGATCATCGAGTCCACTCCCCCTGCCACAGCAGGATCATAGAATCTAGTGCAGGGCACACAGGAACGCATCCAGATAGGTCTTGAAAGTCTCCAGAGAAGGAGACTCTACAATCTCTCTAGGGAGCCTGTTTCAGTGCTCTGTGACCCTTACAGCAAAGAAGTTTCTCCTGCTGAGATGGAACTTCCTGTGCTGTAGTTTATACCCATTGTCCCTTGTCCTATCACAGGGCAGAGATGAGCAGAGCCTGTTCCCTCCCTCTTGACACTTAGCCCTCATATCTATAAACATAGATTAGATCCCCTTTCTTCTCTTCACCAGACTAAAAAGCCCCAGGTCCCTCAGCCTCTCCACGTAAGGCAGTGCTCCAGTCCCTTAATCATCTTCGTAGCCCTCTGTTGTACTCTCTCAAGAAGATCCTTGTCCCTGTTGAACTGTGGAGCCCAAAACTAAATGCAATATTTCAGGTGAGGTCTCACCAGGGCAGAGTAGAGGGGAAGGAGAACTTCTCTCCATCACCTGAGTGCTCCCATCAGCGAGCCTTCCCAGCACCAATCACTGGGGGCCCACATGGGGCATGGAATTGCTGCAGCTCAGGCACCCAAGGGGGCATGAGGGAGAGATCAGCACCTTGGCATGTCCTGTGACCCAATGGATGAAGAAACACTAATTCCCTCCCCCCCCTCAGCCCGCTCACTCATGCATTTGTATATACATTTGTTCAGCCGCAGGGAGGCATTGAGAAGGTTCTGCACTTTGCTCAGTTTGCGTTTAACCTCTCCTCGTGTCCTTGTCCTGGCCGTGCCACCCTCCCGCTCCTGACCAGACCATCTTTCAAGCTTTGCTTTCATTCCCACCTCTCTTGATATGCATTACATCCGCCCTGGGGGCGGAAGGAAGGTGGGAAGGTTTCGTGGCACTGATCAATAACTCTTTCCTGCCCAGCTAGGAACCCAACCCGCCCAGCTTTATTGCTGCAACCAGATCCTGGCTGGAGGCATGTTACGACAACCCGCCTGGGACAAGGGGGCCAGAAGAACAAATACCTCCCTAACAGGCATGACTTCAGCCCGCACATGCCCGGCTCCCCGGATAGCTCCTCTGACAGAGGAAGCCCCCGCCAGGATTTACAAGTCCCAACCGCTTCCTGAAATCGCCACTTCTGCTTATCTCACCCTCCCATCATCTGCATGGTCGGCTCCGGATTCCTGTTTGAAGCGAAAGGAGAGCCCTGAGGAGGAGGAGGAGGAGGAAGAGGAAGAGGTGTGTTAAGTCCCGCTGATCTGGTCATGAGGCTGAAGGATGGCAGTGGACCCCCCAAAGTGAAATATCTGAGTGCTCCAGTCAAGTCTTTTTACTACCTGTGATGGAAAATGAGTGTCATCTGCAAATCAGGGATTTCAACAGCCTCCCGAAAGCATGTCAAGCATTTTATGGCTGTAAATACATTTAGGGTTTATCATAGGCTGCCCACTGATCTTTCCTGCATGAATGCAGTGGCCAAACCCTGTTCCCACCCTGCCTTCAAGTGGGGAGGCATCCCCATAATTTGATCGATTGTCAGATGGCAAATTGATTGGTTCCATTTGCTGCTTCTCTGCTTTCCCGCTCCTGAGCAAGGATTTAACCTCGTGTTGAGACAGGATAGAAGCTGATTCAGAAGGCAGCCCTGGCCTGCAGTAGGTTGTAGCACATGTTGCAGACCTGTCAAATGTCACACACAGCAACACTCACCCCACAGTTCCCTCTGCAGCAAGACTGAGCTCTCCCCATCCTGTCCAGGTCCTTCCATTTAGGTGCTTGATTAATCTCAATTCTTCCTGTTGTGCTCACATCATATTTTCAAGCTTTCTCTGCCAAAATAAGGACACGGAAATTTCCCTGCAGTGTCCTGGTCCTAAGAATTTGAAAGTCATCATTGCTGGGGGCAGTTGGGAGTGTACATCAGGAAGAAGGAAGATCAAAGAAGTGAAAGGAGGAGAACTGGAGTAAATCTGAGGATCTCCAATGAAGGACAAAGCCTGCTATCATGTCACCTCCTGAGCGAACAGGAGTGTGAGATCCCAGGTGGAAGAACCGCACTCCAAATACATCTGGGGACAGTGAGGTTGTTAGTCAGTTCCTTCTGAGTGCTGTGGTAGCTCTCTTGGACTATCATGGAATCACAGAATGTCAGGGGCTGGAAGGGACCTCAAAAGATCATCTAGTCCAAGACCCCTGCCACAGCAGGATCACCTATACCAGATCACACAGGAATGCATCCAGCTGGGTTTTGAATATCTCCAGAGAGGGAGACTCCACCCCCTCCCTGGGCAGCCTGTTCCCGTGTTCTGTCACCCTCACGGTGAAAAAAAAAAAATCCTCCTCATGTGTAAATGAAACTTCCTATGCCTCAGCTTCCATCCACTGCCCCTTGTCCTGTCAATGGGCATCACTGAGAAGAGCCTGGCTCTATCCTCCTGTGCCATGGCCACCATCTTGGCCTGTGCCACTGTCACCATCTTGGGCTGAGCCATGGCCACCATCTCGACTGACCCACCAACTGGTCACTGACTCTATGAGCACATCCCCTTGACATTTTATCTCTGAATTCTGTAGAATCACACTGTCCATGGCATGGGTGCCAAGGAAGGGCTGCATTACCACAGGTTGTCTTGGTTCTGGGTGCTGTTTGCTTGGCAGCCTTTCTCCCTGAATGTTGTCCTTACCATGAGGAGCAGATCATGGAGTCCAGCCTGGGGTCCCAGTGCGGATGCCCACCCCTTGTATAGTCCTGCTACCATCTGCTGGAAGGAATCGGCCTGTGCACTCACCTGCCAGACAGGAACCCTGTTGGGAGACACAACCAGGACAGCACAGCACAAGGATGAGGGCAGTACTGCAGTGAACTTGCCCACTCACTGCCTTCTCACCCTGTGCTCAGGGGACCAGGACACCCAAGTCTCTCTCCTACCATGTGGCTTCCTGCATGTTGTTTAAAGGCTGCAGTTCCAGAGAGATGCCTTAGCTCCAGGGTCTTGTATTGCTTTTGTCTGTACCTTCATTTCCCTTCTGCTGCTTAAAACATCAGCCCTTGGTGTTGATCAGCCCCCTCCATTTGACTTACTGTGACTGTAAATATTGTCCTTTCCTAGACAGGTGCTATTAGCTTCAGCATGTTCCTGTCCCTGCTCCTCCCTCCCCATTCCGAGTTCCTATCAAGCAGTGCTCCCCTGCCAGATAATAACAGTCACGCCTTGAGTAGGACATGTGGGCTACTCATCTCTGACTGTCTGGGGGTGAAAAAAAAAACAAACCAAAAAACAAACAGTGCCAAAAGCCAAAATATCATCTCACCACGGTCTCCTGTGCAAGCTGGGCCAGGGACCAAAGACAGTCAGTACCAGGCTGGAAGCTTGTGCATTTTTGTTATGGGTTGTTGAACAAACCACACAGTTTCACCCTACAGGGTATCATAAATAAACAATGAAAAAGCAGAGAAGTGAAAAGGAAAAGTATTTGCCTGCAAAAAATGTGCCACAAAGTAAATGAGTCAGAAGGACTTGGGCTGCACTGTGCAGGGCCTGCTCTGTCTAAAAGTGATGCGTTTATAAGGCAGGGAAAGTGATTTAAGAGACTGCAGGTAAACACAGACTCCCACGTACCATTCTGGGGAAAAGTGGCAGAATAAATATGCAAATCCTTCTTATGTGACAGCTAGGATGGTGGAAATGATTATGAAATAGACCTGGTGAAGGCTGATTAATAATTTATCCTCAAATGGAAGTTAATTCTTGGCTGAGCAGTGACGATAATAAGGCTGAGGGATCAATAAGCGCATTTACAACTCTGTAAAATGCGTTTACAAGTGCAAGAAGATGGGTTGCTTTGTGGGCATGCCTCACACGAGCTAGGAGGGAGGAAAGGGAGAGCACAGGACAGTGATTGTGCAGCAGTGGTCGTGCAGTTAAGTCCGGAGAGGAAGCTGGTCATTGGCAGATGCCAATGGAGCTGAGCATCAACTCTGGATCACTACAGCAATCTGAATGATTGACTGAATGATTGACTGAATGATTGAATGCTGACTGTTAATATGTGCCTCATCAACCCATAGAAGACACATTAACTAAATCCAGTCACTTATGAAGGTTTCCATAATGAATGCAGTGTGGACAGATCAGTTTGGTGGTGCCTTCAGCCAGAACATGACTGTCCTCAGGGACACAGAAGAAGTGACTGCTTGGGACACACTGCTCTTGGGTGTCTCATGCATACAGAATCACAGAATCATAGAATTGAAGGGCTGGAAGGGACTTCAAGGATCATCTAGCTCCAACACCCGTGCCAAGGGCAGGGACACCTCACACTAGATCAGGTTGCTCAGAGCCCCATACAGTCTGGCCTTAAATACTTCCAGGGATGAGGCTTCCACCACCTCCCTGGGCAATCCATTCCAGTGTCTTACCATCCTTATGGTGAAGAACTTCTTTCTAACATACAATCTGAATCTACCCACTTCTAGTTTTGCTCCATCCCCCCTACTCCTATTACTCCCTGACATCCTAAAACATCCCTCCCCAGCTTTCCTGTAGCCCCCTTCAGATACTGGAAGGCCACAATAAGGTCTCCTCGGTGCCTTCTCCAGATTGAACAGTCCCAACTCTCTCAGTCTGCCTTCATTGGAGAGGAGCTCCAGCCCTCTGATCATCCTCATGGCCCTTCTCTGGACACACTGCAGAACGTCCACACCCTTCTTTTTAATAGGGCCTCCAGAACTGGACACAGTACCCCAGGTAGGATCTCATCAGAATGGCCTAGCTAATCTACCTCTTCACCACCACTGCACCATAGCACACATGGCTAGGGATCTTACCCTGATCTTGCAAAGAAGAAACATCAGCAGCCTCCTTTGGTGTAAATTGTTAAAAATAGGTGCCCCAGGTTTCAAATAATATCCTCAGTGAGATCCATTGGGTAGGTGGCTGTTCATTGTTTGTCCACCACATCTTCTCTGGGCAGCGGAGGAAGCTGCTACAGCACTGCTCTGGGAAGCAGGAAGGCTGGAGGTATCTTCACATGGCTTGACTCAGAGCTAGCAGAAGGTATCTCTGCCTTAATGTAGCTGAGAACAGGGGTCTCTCAGCTTGGCCCCAGACGCTACGATCCACGAAGAGGCATGAGTCCATAACATGTCATTGTCACCAAAGACTTTCAGCCTGTGGTCTGTATGCTTCCAAAATGTTGCTGAAAAGCTGTTGGGGCCACAAATAATGAAAATCCACATTCCCCCTGGCAAGGTTTCCCTCAGGGTTTCCTCTGTAATTAGAGCAGTGACATTTTGGGGGAGCAAAGGGAGGTGAGGAGGCAGTTCCCGCTAAAGGATGTTCCTGATACTGAGGCCCTGCCTGCCTTCGGCAGAGAGTACAGAATAATAGATCTGCACAGATTTCCTCTTAGTACTGTTCAACCCCTCAGGGCCTTTGGCAGAGTGTCTCCAGCCCCCGGATGGCATAGTCTGTCCTAGCCGAATGGTTTGACAGAGGGAACATGAAGGGAGAAATGCGAGGCTGGAGGGACCCTGATGGATAGTCTTGCAAGGCAGCTCTCCCCAAACCCTCCCAACAGATGGGTGTCCAACCTGCTTGTAAATACTGCCAGTGAAAGAGGCTCCATCCCTTCCTGACAGCTTGTTCCAGGGTTCGTGTATGCTCAGAGGTGAAATAGTTTCCTAACATCTGACCTAAATCATCTCTGCTGCAAATGGAGCCTCGTCTTGTCTCCACACTGAATATGGAGAGCAATCTATCCTTGTCCTTGTATAAAAACCTTATATACAGAAGTATTTTTTACCTGCTGCCTTATGGTCCTTTCCTTTTTGGACAAAATAAATCCAGTTCCTTCATTTTTCCTTTCAAGGTCAGATTTTCCAAAGTGTTTGTCTTTGTTAGAGAGTGATGCCGAGAATGGCGCACAGCCCTCTGGATGTCCCACCTGCTGTGAGCAAAGAGGAATAGTTAGCTCCACAGTGTGCTTCTGGTCTCCCTTCTCAAAAGGACATCTAGCAGGACTTCATGAGAAACAGAGAAGTGCTTGCAAGGATGATCAGAGAATTACTGCCGAGCATGAGTTGAGACCCTCCAGCTGGTGAAAGACTAGAGGCAGATGAGCTGATGGAGGTGAATGTTATTGAACAGGTAAATAAAGAATGACTGTTCACTGTTTCTTTTCAACACAAGAATCAGGGCTGCCAAGTGAAAGCAGTAGGAGAATTAATGGAAAGATAAGCTCTTTGTGTTGTGTACAGCAAACCTAAGAGACTCCCTTGGGATACTTGGATGTTAGCTGTTTAAAGTAGTTGAAAAAGGAACTTAAAAAAAAAAAAAAAAAAAAGCCAGGGGAAAAGTCCGCAAGAGCTGTATTAAACAAACCCAGAATATCTGGCCAAGAAAGTCCTCTATTAAAGATCACTGGAGACTGAGACGCTATGCTGGAGAATTATCCTAACACATCAACCCTCTTCTTACACACTAGGCATTCTCTCAGACATGGTGCAAGCCTGTGTGGACCTTTGTTCTGACCTGATAAGGCTTCTCCTGCTCTAGCTCCCACTGCCTCTGCTGAGTATCTCAGAATGCTGTTTGCTTTAGTGAACAACAGGCCTGCTAAAAAATTAGTTCAGCATTAGCTGTCATAAAGGCACTTGACTGACTCAAGTCATCTAGAGTCTCTCAATACCATAGAGAGAGGAGACCTGAGAAATATGAAAAAATGAGAGAGAAAGAGGGTATCAATGCATCTTGTATAAACTCACATGAGGACAGATCCAACTTGGTCCCACTTAGGGTTTTTTTTTTCTCTAGCATAGTAAACTGTGATGTTAAAACCATGACTAGAGTGCATGCTGGGACACTGGGTCATGAGGAAGGTGATCTGCCTTGCAGTCTTGTATGTCTACAGATTTGTTTGTGTCAGTGCCCCTGAACTTGAGGCAATTTACACTAAGATTTTGCACATCGCATCTCAGCCAGGCATGCGATCAACTATCTGCAGCAAGGGTCCTAGCATCATGGATGGGTGAGGTCCAAAGCCAAGCAGAGTCTTGGCCCATCTGAATCAAGTCGTAGCTGTCAGCAATCGTGGCTTTTGTGTTTGTAGTTTAATCCTGAAGAGAGAGAAAGAATTTAACTCTGTGAGAGAATTCTTATCCTTTCTCACTGCTAACAAGTTTGAGGCTGGAGTTGTCAAGAGAGAGGCCCCTTCTGGTATTACAATCCTGCCATGGACAGGAAGATATCTGCTGCAGGTGGACAATGCCTTAGAGGGCCTTGGTTTGTTAACAGTTTACTTCTATAGCAGCTCCTTCCAGGGAACAGTGTAGACTGAGTCAACACACTGCTGAGCTGGTGTGAGCAGAAGCTAGTGACATCCAGTTGAGAAGCACGTGAATTACTTGCAATGCCCTTCAGCCCCATGTGTGCCTGGTGGTCTCACTGTCCCTTCTTCAGGAGAGATCACGGGTGACTTTGTCCGGTGCTGAGCCAGGGCACAGGCTGTCTCCATGTCATCCAACTACCCACTTCCAGGGTGCTCAAAACCATGGAAGCTCATGTTCCTTGTGGGAGAAAGTATGTTATCTGCTCTTATGGAGGCTGGTGGCACTGGTAGATGGTCATTCCTTAAATTGCAAAGGGCCCCAACACATGGAGTGAGAGAAAGCATGGACACAGATGTGGTTTTGCAGCACTTTATTTTTATGGTCCTGCTTTTTCCCACCTTTCCCTCTAAGACATCTTGGAAGCCAAGACCAACACCTGTCAGGATGTGAGATGTCCAGACAAAATCAGAATGATCCTCTCCAAAGCTGGAGCATAGGAGAACCAGCTTCAGCTCCTGCAGAGATCAAAGGGCCAGCTGGGTCTGGGATTGCAGGGCTGGGCAATTCCCAGGTGTAGAGGACTGGTGAGGTGTCAGTCATGTCTCTGTGCACATGCTCCTGCAGACGCTCAGTGTATGACTTTGGGGCAGCTGGTGGCCTGCACACCCCCTTCCTTGAGAAGCATGACGGAAGGGATTAAGTGGCTTGTAAGGTGACACGGGGTTGATCAGCTGTCAATGGCCTGGTGGGAGGGGAGGTGCTGAACTGGCTTTCCATCTCTGCCCTTGCTGTCCTGTCCGGTTGCTACCCAAAGCCAGAGGCCTGTCCTCACTGGAGCTGGGGGAACGGCAGCTCCTGTACAAGCCACTTGCTTTTCAGGACTCACCTCTATGTCCCTCTTGAGAGAAAATTACAAGATTTGTCCCTCCAGCCTCTTCTCTGTGTCTCAAGCAGTGATGCCCCTTGTAGGGTGCCTCCAGGAGATGGAGATGCAAAGGATGTATGGGGCCAAGTAGATGCCATTCAACCATAGATGTGCCCATTTGATGGAAAAGAACTAAAGTGCCTCTGCATATCCCTTTCTCTTCCCTATCCTTGCAGCCCTGCGGCAAGGCTTCAGCATTGCTCGAGAGTGATCACAAATCTCCTGCTTCAGGCCCTCTGTGTCTGCCCACTGCAGGAACACAGGACCCAGACTTGCCCAAACCTAGCTCAGCTCACACAAGTGGATTAACTATCACATATCACAGCCCAGTGGACAGAAATTCCACTATTACATATCACAGTCCAGTGGACAAGGACTTGAGGATAGCCCTTGCCTGGCCATTAGGGAGAGAAGTCTCTGAATGCAGTCCTGCGTTGAAGATGTGAGCATCACTGATTTCAATCACCTCTTCTTTACCTTGTGTCAGTTCTGCTATGGTCTTTTTTTCCCCCACATGGCACACAGAAACACAATAGGACCCTGCCACCCTCTGGGGTTGCCAAAGCAAGAGTTGTGCTACATGGAGAGCTTTCCTGCAAGCAGAAGTGGCTCCAGCCTCTTCCTGCAATCCCTCCTTCAGCCTGACTGCTCTACCTTTCTTCCTGCTGTCAACCTCCTCAGCAGGCATTTCCGGATGACTCCTGTGCCCTTCACTGGACCAACTCTTGCAACCCTCAGTGGGATGCCAGCACATGGGTCTTGCTAACAGAGGCCTAACAGCAATAGGGACCATGATTAGCAGCTCCAGAGTTATCTCTGTATTTTCACATGCTCTTCCTGCCCTGTTACTGCTCTGCAGCCTTCCCACACTCCAGTGACACCCAGAGTTCCCGTAACATTCATTCCTCTCACAGGGAGGAAAGAGAGGGCAGGGAATAAACTTATGAGATTAGTTCAAGTAACTGGTCAGGGCTCAGGCTGGCCAGATTTTCCCCATTGAATAAGTTCACATCCCTGCAACACCTATAGAACCCTCTGAGGCCAGGCAGTCTGCATTGAATGAGTGCATCTTCACCGGCAGAGTCTTCAAAGCAGAATAAACACCATTTTATTGTCTAGTCTCCACTGCTGGCCCAGGGCAGTTATTGAACTTTACCCTTCCCAGAGTAGATGACAGGAGACATCAAGGTGCTAATCAAGTGATCAAGCAAGGCAGGAAGCTGCTGCTGGCATGGAGACCACCTCCTGCAGTCTCCATCAGCTTCGTTCGCTGCTATATCACCTCTAGTCTCTCTTCTTATTCAGTATGGCAGGTATGGCTGCATCAGCAGTACATGTCAAGATGCAGGAGAAATACTTGGTGCTGCAGAGAAGTGATATGCAGACTGGCTGTAGGGCAGGAGAGAAGGCTGTATCTTCAGAAGGCTGAATCCTTGAGGCTCGACAGCTTGGCACTGTCCTGTAACAGGATTCTCTTCATTGTGAGAGCCCACTGCTAAAGGCACCCCAAAAAACACCAGTAGTGGAAAAAGCAAAAGCATCTTTAAGCGGCATCTCTAGTGGAAAATCTGGCATTGAAGTGTAAAAAATCTAGACCAGTCCATCTAGAGAAGAAAGCTCAGACAGTGCTACTCTGTTTAAATATATACGTATGTCTCCATGAAGGTCCCCCAGTGGCTGCATCGCTGTCCTGCCAGAGGCGATGGAGGAGTAGGAGGGAGCAGGTGCAATACAAACCTGAC
This sequence comes from Semnornis frantzii, assembly GCA_013399775.1. Lineage (NCBI taxonomy): Eukaryota > Metazoa > Chordata > Aves > Piciformes > Ramphastidae > Semnornis > Semnornis frantzii. The sequence continues at coordinate 30,622 of VWYK01055651.1, read as the reverse complement.
AACATTAGAGGGAGCTTTGAGAAGGGATCTGGGAAGAGTCGGAGACAATAACTAGATGTAAATTACATTTCGTGAGTTTGTTTAAATAAGGGATCCAGTTTAATCCCGTTGACTGTTTGTTTAGTGTACAGCTGAAAATTAGCATCAGCAATTTTATGCAGGCTAATAAATTTAAGCCGTTACTCTCTCCATCTGCAGCTTCATTCATATAGTTTAAGAATTAAAGCGATTTCCCTGCAAATTTCTAAGGCTCAGTAATTTGCTCCAAAGTGTGTAAATAGGAAGTGCCTGAAGGCCCTGAGTATTGGTCTTATAAGCCTTCCTTCCCCTTCCTCCTTTTCTCACACATCTCAGGTGAAGGTGGTGCAAGGTGCCCGACACGGGGAGCAAATGCGGATACCAGACTGTGGAACCCGACGGCCTGCTGGTGTTCTGCTGCGGCCGGACACAGCACCCATCAGCGTGGCAAAGGGAGCCCTTCGCACCGGGGCGTGGGCGTGGGTGCAGCATCGTGCTCCGGGGCGGCTGCAAGGAAATCAATCATCTTTATTGTTCTTCGCTCCTCCGGTCCGAGTGGAACATTACTCCTAAAGAGAAACTTGTTATCCTCCCCAGCAGTGTCCCTGCCGAATTCCTGGCATCTGCGGCTATAAATAACCGCTGGTACATGAGAACAGCATGTGGGCAAGGCTCCCAGGGACCACGGGCAGCGCGGGGCCGTCCTGCAGCCACAGCGGGCCCGTCCTGCAGCCACAGCGGGCCCTGTCGTCAGGCTGCGGGGAGAGCTTTGCGGCAGGCCGGGAAGGTGATTTTACTCCTTCTTCGGTTAAAAACCAAGGCAAAAGAGGCCAGAAACTTCAAGAAAACTAGCTAGCTCGGTGTTCTGACTCCGGGGGATTAGGCTTGGCCCATCCAGCTGGGGCAGGGACAAAGTCGCAATAAAGATCTACACCTTCAAGGATTTTACGGCCTTGAAACATGGTTGGAATGAAGATTTTGGAAAATCTGTCTTTTTTCTTAAAGAATTGCAGAAGTGTTCCATCCCAAGTCAGGATAAAACCCACTGCAAGTCCCCAGAACTATGTGGTCAAAAACCTGGATGAATATTTTCTTACATGTGACTTTGAACCACTGGGTTTCAGTTTTCAACCTATTTACAGTGTGAAAGAAAAAGCTCATTTTAAGCAGAAAACAATCTTCTTTTGCTGTTGTCGTTGTAGAGCATACAAATTACTTCAAAATGTTTATACATCTTTTTTCCTAATTAAATAGAAAATATGTCTAAACCAGGTCATTAAATTGTTTAATTCCAGCAAATCAAGAGATAAAATTAATAAAACACTGTTCTTCTTAGGCAAGGCATCTCTGTTTTACAGTTAAGGAGTCAAGTTATTATGCAAGAGGTTTGTGGCAGAGCAAGGAGGTGTTTAGAGGAAATTAGGGTGTGGAAAGGCAAAAATGTGATGGATGCTGCACAAAGATACCACAAGAAATACCTTCCTAGGAGAAATCCATGATCATAAATGAAAAACATTTGGCTACAAAGAACTGAAGCTCTGGGATTTGGACTGGCATTGGGACTACCATTTTAAAAAGCTGAGATAGAATTGAGCACAATAAAGAGCTGCTCGGAGCTCTGCAAAGTGCAGAAGTTTGCAAAATCCAAAGGGGAGAAGGAAGGCTGAGAGTTCCAGATGTGCAGCACTTAATTAGAAATGTCCATCTTGTTCCCTCTCTCCTTTCACTGATTTCAAAACTATCTGCAAAGAAAAGTCCTCAAGGACCACTCATTTCAGATCAGATTAATTAATTTCATTTGTATGTCAAGGTTTAAAAGCATCATAAATGTTAAAACAATAAAGCCATGTCTAAACACCAAGCAGAGTAATCTTTGAAAATACAGAAGTGAGGTCATTAAATCTTGACTAAAGTTTTCCTCTGGATTTTCTTTCAGACTGGAATTCTGGTAAAATGAGGCAAATCTTTTCAACATTGGAAGAATGGACTATTCTGACAGATTATTGTCCAGCAGAAATAATTTTGCTCTAGGGCTGTATTTTTGAGCCCTTCAGAGCTATTGCCACAGGGGAAGATGGAAGCTGATGGCATGTTTTGTCTGAAGAGATCTCATTAGAGACAACCTGGAACACTAGCTCCTCATAAGTGAAACCATCAAGTTGCATTCCCACAGAAGTTGAGACAAATTTGATTACTCCCAGAGGCCATGGGCGTCACAGGTCAGGTGAGTATGGGTGGAAATGAAGTCCTGCAGGTAAGGATGAGTGGAAAAGCTTTTGATAGTGTACAAAATAGGTAATAAACACTGTATTCCACAGCATACAAACAGAGGAGATGAGAGAAAATCAGAAATCTAAAGGGGAAATGAGATGCCAGCACCCCATGAAAGCCAGTGACAGAAAATCAGTATAGGTCAGGGTATATGTTCTTATGGAAATGCCCATGTGAAAAAGAAAAGCTGATGAATTCTCTTATGGGATGAAGGTGGAACAGGCTGAATGATGTCTAAAACTGGCACTGTCTGAAGACCAAGGCTCAGAAATGGATAAAATGAACAGGACAGATGACCTTGATCAGCACGGCATCTCTGCCCAAAAGAACAAATATCCAGACCAAAGGGCATCCAGTGAGAATAGTGCCAGGACTGAAATTCTGGAGAGTGTAGCAAGAGGACCAGCAGGACGTGAGGTCTTTCCACATCATGGATGCAGATTTCCAAAAAATGCAGAATCCAAAAGATGAGTGCTAGAGAAGGGGAACCATCATCGGCTGGTGGATTTCTTTGGAGCTAGGTTAAGCAGTTGTTTTGAGATTAAGGCATGATTTACCAGTTGACTTTACAGAGCTGGACCTAAGCCCTATTCAGTGTCCTTATTATCCATACCTGGCTTCATATAGACCCTAATTCCACTGCAGCTAAACTCAAGGTTACTCCCCTAAAGGTGCCAGGCCAAGTCAGTAGTGCAGCCAGCAGGCTTTTGAGTAGGTTACACTAGCTTGGATTCTACTAGACATTGTTGGGGCACTGTTGCAGACCACAAAGGATTGATTCATAGTAGACATTAGACCTTGGTGGTTGGATTGCTGTGCCACCTTCCCCACTGCTGCATCCACACACAGCCTGTGGCTAATCCTACAAACATACTTTCTCTCTCCAGGCAATAAATTGCAGGCGCTGGGGAACAAAGCAACTGTCAGGGTGATGTGAACCCCTCTATCAAAGTCTAAGTTTGATGCATCCTCTGTTTTCCCAGCACCTCATTTTCCCTTCCTGTGTACCAGTTAATAGAGTTGTTACCCTGTTAGTTTAAAGGGCCACTTGAATCCTATTAGAATATTAAATTTTCCAGCATTGCGCTGCTGGCAAGAGCCAGCGCAGAGGGCTGTATGTTAGCTTGACAGATAAGCTGCCATTCCCTTAAGTTAGCTACATTTAAAAGCCAGTGTCTTTGTTAGATCAGAGAAGAGCAGGATGAAGCAATTGTGAGGGAAACATTCCTCCTTACCTGCTGAGATTGCTGTGTTCCATCAGGTGACACAGACCAGCTGATACAGTCTTCCTACAGATGGGTTTGGGAAGCCTCTTCTCCAGACTCTTCTTCAGGTGGTGCTTCCCTTGCCTACTTCTGTGAGAGATGGAAGTCTTACCGCTCTGCCCAGGATGTTGCCTGGGTCTCTTTGAACAGACATCTTGAAGAGCAAGGGAGGCATGAAAGGGAAGCATCACAAGAAGCACCTCTATGCATCCAGAAAAGGGATCCTCCTCACATCTGTTGGATGGACAGACACTAGCTTGTTCAGATGTTCTCTATTTCTCTACTAAGCTTCTTCAGGGGCAAGCAAAGCTTTATGCTGTCCCCAGAGACAATCCTGAAGTGCCTGTCTTGTTTAGGGTGGTTCCTGAACATCTCTGTCCTGGAGTGGACACATGAGGCACAGCATCTACCCCCATTCCTAGCAAGGCCATGTCAGCTATCAAGGCATGAGAGCTAGGGTGGTGTGAACCCAGCCCAAATGTGTTTTCACCTGGCTGCAAAAGCAAATCAGCTGCACTACTTCAGTGCCTGATGTCCTTATCACTTCTGGAGAGAGGAGGCTGAACGAGCTCGGCTTGTTTAGCCCAGCATGACACCTGCTGAGAGGGGATCTGATTGCTGTCCATAAATACATCAACAGGGCTAACAGCAGGGAAGAGCCACTGAAGCTAAAAGAGGACACCGGCACTGGAGCAAACAGGGCTAAAGCAGAAAGAAAGAAATGTAGACTGGAAATTAGTGGCAGATTTGTAACCATTAGAGCAAGGAGCAGCTGGAATAGGTATCCCGCAGGGCCAGAGTGGGTCAAAGTCAATGCTTGTGTAAGACAGAGCCTGCTCAGTCCATGACAAGGCTGCTGCACTGGATGCACTCAAAGCAATAGTTGCCAGCACTAGGAGTGTTTCTTGTCCAAGTCAGACATTGCAGGTAAGAGGCACCTTTCTTTGGCTTGTATCTCTCAGTGGAACTGATGGCACTGGGAACCCAGTTTTCTCAACCAGGTGAACCTGCTTCTCTGCTGGGATGTGCTCCAGCTTCCAGAGCAGCAGGACGTTCCACATCAGGTTCAATCCACCTGAGAAAGGGCTTAAGCTGTACCCATTCTCTGTGCTAGTAGGAGCATGTTGAGGTATCATTTGGTACAACTAAACTTGGGTGAATTGTTTCATAGCAACATTATCCCCACTGCCCACACTGCCTCTCCTGGAGGGACCATCCCTGGAGCAGTCAGCAGAAGACACTAACAGCATAACCCATTTGTAGTCTGATGTTTGAGGTGGTAGTAGTGGAGGCCATGTTCCCTTCTGCTCTTTCTGCTCCAAGAGTAGCAATATCCAGCTGGAGGACAAGGCATCCAGCAAGCGAGAGCAGGAAACAATCCAAATGCTGCAGACCAAGGTAGGATGGTAGATGTGTGTACCCCTAACCATCTGACTGGCCCCAGCCTCAAAGCTGTCCCTTTGCACCCAGCAGCTGGGTGGATGTATTTTTGCTCCTAAAATGCCACATCTTAAAGCCTAGCATCGACACAACTGATTTCACTCTGTGCTGATGCCTTGGAAGCTAAGCTTGTGGTGGATTGAGGTGGCTCTGGGCTGGATGCATGATGCTTTCAGCTGTCCTGGCTGTGGAGGGCAGCAACATCTGGGCAAGCATGAGGGAATGGCTGTGAGCTGATGTTGCGCACATGCCTCCCACTTGTGTTGGGAGCTCGAGTGCACCACACTGACAGAGCCTGATAGGTTCTGGCTGCAGCCAGCCAGCTGGAGCCTGGGGAGAGCAAACTGACAGGATTCAGCCATCAGCTGGGCACAAGGAGCCTGGATCGGGTCCAGTTTCTGTCCATCCCTGGAGCAGGGCTAACTGGCAGCTCGGCTGGAGGCCCTGCAATGTGAGCAGCTCGGGTGGTGTCTAGATCTCATGGGGTTTTGGAGCAAGCACTGCAAGCTCAGCAGGTTTGTGCTGGGTGACTTGCTTTGCCTCAGGCTAGCTGTAAGCTGTGTGACTGGGTGCATAGCAACCCCAATCCCCACTATCAGCTTGGACCAGCTATCCCTTTTCTCCTCTATGCCCGGTGCAGCTTGTGTTTTATGACAAATTGAATTTAGTTACGTGGTTCATTGACTCTGTGCCCTGGAATTCCCTTGCTTCAAGCACCTCCTCCCTCCAGCACGTGCTGGAAATCTGCTCTGAAGCAAATCCCCTCTGATATTCACTAATCCTTTCTGTCTCACTCCACCCCATCGTGCCCCAAGCTGATACCGCTCTCCTCTTGGAAGAACAGATCCTTTCCCAGTGACTTGCCTAACAGGAGCTGCTGCAGACTTCAGCAGTGTGTTGTCCTCTCCTAACCAGCCACTGATACTGGTTTTGGCTGATGGCAACTGGAACCATAAGTGGCATCCACAGTACTCCTCTCCAAATAACAAGTTCCAAGGCAGCAGTAAACCCCGAAGGCTGAGAGTGGTGCTTCTCCTGAGCTCGATGCCTGCCACGAAGTTTATATCCTTGTTCAAACATGTCTTGAAGTGAAAGCCACTCCACCTGCAGCATCATAATCACCTTCCGACCACCTTGCCTGATGACAAATTGCTGTTTCATACAGGCTGACGACTAAGAGATCAGTGCCCAGCGGTGGCGCTTTCCCCAGCAGATGCTGTGACGGCAGCTCTGTGGCAGGCAGGGGAGGGACACAGCCACGGCCCCTCTGCTGGTCTGCTCTCCCGACGACGGTGCTGTGTAAATGTTGAAATATGGTTCTTTTTTACTTCCAGTTATGAGAGGTGGGTACCCTGCTTCGATCTGTCTCTCTCATACACATTCATAACATTCAAATTTATAATGTAATCTTACTTGCCGTTCCATATTTATGAGAAGTTTTGATGGGTGTTTCTTTATGTGATAATATCAAGCAGAATGCTAACCCATTGCCTCAAACCACTGTAAAGTCGTTTTCTTACATAATTGACACCAGCATATTCTTTCATTATACAAGATTTAGCATGCATCTGCTCCACCATTGCACGGCAATAGATGACTTTTTCCAGAGTCTCCTATTATCAATTCAAATTAGCCCCATTTCCCGAAGCTACTGTATGGATTTTACAGTTGACAGTAAGGGAAAAACACAGGAGCATAATGACTCTATTAAATTATTCAGGCCTAGTTAAACCCAGTTTGGTCTGAACTGGAGAGCAAGAAAAAGGGGAAGAAGGGAGAGAAAGGGGGAGTGGTGGAAAAAGCCTTAAACTCCACGCAACTCACTGGTTATAAAATGCAGCCATCTTTACAATGAGTTATAGAGTGCATCACCCGTAAGAGGCTTGGAAGTCCTTAATCAAAGAGAAAAGTCTGTCATATTACAGCACATTCATTTTAGTTAGGGTAATTGGGTTCAGCAAGAGGCTAAGAGGAAAAGTTTGGGGAAGAGATGGACATCTATCATCTTTTATCTTCCTCAGATTTTGGTCCTGCTGCTTTTTCTTTCCAAACCGTCTCACAGGATTTTCTGCCTCCTGCTAATCCTGTGTCACTGCTTTTCCTTTCTGTAAGCATGGGCAACTGGACAAGGTGCCACTGGGTTTTTCCCACTGATGTCATCCTAAAAAAAATCCATACTGTGCTTTGTTCCGTTGGTGGACAGACAGACATAGACAAGCAGGGGCCTGTGACTTTAGAGAGGGAGATACCGTGTGGGAATGGACAGGTAAAGGGGTGACAGTTTCCTGCTTGTGGATGGGAGACTGGAAAGAGAATTAAACAGGTCTAGTTTTGCAGGATCTCATACTGAAATGAATATGTTGGGTGTGACCAGCTGTACACGTTAAACAAACAACCCCTTTGATACACAGTTTGGCCAAGCAGCCATCTCCCCTCCTCTTGGCAGCCCATCACCTGATCTCCTTGGCCCACTTGTACCTCCAGGTTTGGCTTTGTGCTGCATAAACTTTAAGCTCAGTGCAGACAAATGGAAAACAGTGGCCTCAGGAATAGTGGTGCTCCTGCCACTTTGCCTGAGTTATTGACAAGCCCCAACGCTTGTCCATGTCCTGTAAAGTCATGCACAGTGAGATGTTAACAACTTGTAGCTTGCCCAGCTATGCCCTTTAACAAGCAGCACCAAACCTACAGCACTATTCCCAAACAGGCCCACCACAGCATCAAGACTCTCATCTTCATGAGGAAAGCCTTCCACTAACCCAAGACTGTGAAAAAACGGGTGAGCAATGCAGCAACACCCCCATCCCCGATACATTCTTTCTGCAGCTGCTGGAGCAGCAGAAGTGATCCAGAGATTGCAGGATTTTTCCTTTCTTTTGATGGACTCTTTTTTGGGAGACAGAAAACTAGCAGGGAGGCAGACAAGGGTCAAAAGAAGCTTTCTAGGAGTCATTCTGCACCCCTGTCTTGGATCACAAAAGGCACAAGTGAGCTGCTCACAGTGGCCCTCTCTTGCCTTGATATATTTGCCCAGATTGAAAGCAATGACTCCAGTACAGCATAAACTTGTTGTCTGACAGGTTGTTATAATGCAGTGTGTCCTCTCACAGCTGGTGGCTTTACCTCACATATTGGCTGCTGGGTCTTTTACGGAATAAAGATTGCCCTTCAAATCCGAGGGCTATAGGTTGAGTCCCCCTGCGGAGCTACACAGGGAAGTGATACTTTCTGTTCTGCAGAGACACTCTCTTTCTCTGTTCTTGCTGCAAACAAGTATTTTGGCAGCTTTGAAGCAGTAGCCAAAGATGGAAATCTCAGAATATGCTGGAAAACCTAGCAGAGATATTCTGTGAAACACAGCATGCTAGCACCAACCACCATGGGACATGCTTGGTCCAGCAGCTGTGCTACATCAGCCCCCTGGTGCCTGGGTGACAGCTGAGCCCAGACATATGGATTCCAGGCTTTCAATGGCTTGAAATGTCTGGTGTCTGTAGAAGCAGGATGGAGCTGGTGTCACCTTGGGCATCCTGGCCAACACAAATCACACGCTATTAGCAGAAATGAGCCTCTGGGATCAGGAGCAAAATGCCGATGGAGAGTAACATTAATCCTTCTCCCCATGGCGCTATGAGGAACTGGTAGACTTGCCTTGCTTGGGTTGTTCTCTCAAATAAACTCTTTGTCTTCTTTTCCTTTTTGCATTCAGTCTCAGTCTCTACTCCTCCTCACTCTTCCTTCTTCTTCTGTTGTGACCTGCTCCAGCAGCTGTTCCTTGCTGTCTCTCCAACAGTGTGTCCCTGGAGTCTCACTGAGTGCTGGGAGTTTCTTTGTCTTTTGCTTCATATCAGCAGATGATAAAGCCAAAAGAGAGCATACCCTAGGGAATTGTGCCCAGTAAACTGCTGGTTGGAGAGGATCATTTAACAAAGTAGGGAAATGAGTGGCTTAAATCACATGGCTATTAAGGACAAGCCCAAACTGAGGACCCCTGTCTCAAGTTCCTGCTCCGCAGGCTCCAAAATGTTTTAGAGCCAAGTTTGGTGATGCTGCCTGGTTTATCAGACACAGGTAGATCAGAGGAGCCTAAATAGCAGAGCTGGCAGGGGCTATAACTTCCCCCAGCTACACAAATGCTTCAGCTGTTGGCTAGCTTGGTGCTCTTAGAGCAACATCTGGGCTGGTTAGCTTGGTGCTCTTAGAGCAATGCCTGGGCTGAGCTGTGAGTGGCACTGTGCTCACTCCAGCTGGCTGGGGTACACAGGTCCTGCTCTTTAGTCCACGTTTGTGCACTGTGGGGCCGTCTGCCCTGACCATCCCTAGTCTAGACTGCATCGGGTTATGCAGGAGCCCAGCTTCAAATTCCTCAAGCCCAGATCGTGGCGGATCTCTTCAGAAAGTTTGTGTCGAAGGGCAAAGACTCTGCATAGTTTAGCAGCAGCTGTTTTGCCTGATTTATTGGCTGTTGCAAAGGCCTGTGCAAATGTAGCAAAGTGGTCTATTAGCGCAAGATATATCCAGTGCCCCCTGCCTCCCAGATGACTGATGTCCTGATCCGGCAGCTTACTTACCACCTGTTCAGTTTTAAGCACGTGGGCCCAACCCTTTGAAGTCTTCTGGGAGCAGTGGCAGAGCTCAAGTGCTCATGGTTTGAGTGTGTGCGTCAATGTTTGCGTGAATTGGGGTCCCAGTGGCTTTTAGCTTTCAAAACAGCAAGGGGCAGGACAGAAACCAATCTGCGTCAAGACTTTTACCCACTCACTGGGTGCAGAGCTGGGTAGGATTAGGGTACACTCAGACAGAGGCTCAGCTCTTTGTGCCAGCGTGGGGCTGGGTAATGTCTGTGCTCACAGACTGCAAAATTCCGGAGAGATAGAGTATGAAGACCCACAGAAGGGAGGTTAGCAAATGCAGTGAAGGTACAGCAACAAGCTAAACCCCAAAACATCTTGCCAGGGCTCCGTTGACAGCTTTTGTTTCCAATGAGTGAGAATGAAGCAACACCTTTTATGATTCTCACCTCCCTTCTGGGTGAGGAGTTTTCTGGATGTAGGGTTGATGTAAGATGGGGCTTTTAGAGAATTTTAAGTAGGGCAGGAAAAGTTACAGGAGGGGCAAGTTGTTAAAAAGAAGAGTTGGAGTCATTGTGAGTCCTGGAGTCAGCGAGAAAGAAAATGTGTTCTCATCAGGGAAATGAGAACAGTGTGACCCTGTCACCCAGCTGCAAAGTGGACTACCATTTTCCAGCAATGATGCCCGGTGTTATGACAGCTTTTAATTAAGCTGTTAATGATCTGGGAAGAGGCTGCTTCATGCCTGAAGCCTGTAGGTGGTAGTAAAGGCAGCGACAGATAGCGAAACGACACCAAAATATTTAGCACCCTGTTTTGTTCCCAGTGAGAGCTGGACAGAGCCCATGAGAATGCTGACCTAGAGTTTGAAATAGCAGATGAAGGTCAGCTTGGGAAAACACAGCTGATCTGTAAAAGGGAAAGTAACAGATGGGCCCCATCAGCTTCATTCCAGCTCACAACCCAAAATACGCAGTGGTGGCTTGGCTTGTCATGGAGGGAAAGCCTCCTGATTCTTTTTCACCTGTTTCACTTTTCCTGTGAGTGGCTACTCATTCCATTGTGAGCTTAAAGGAAAACAGGCTGGCTTCTTTCAAATGAATAAGCAGAACGAAATATTATCATGGGGTAGGTTTGGGTTTTTTTTTTCAGTCCACGTTGGCTCAGCTGGTGTTAGAGTGGAAGCACATCATGCCTGGGCATAGCCATGAGTAGCTAGCAGAGAGCAGGTTACCATGGGAAAAGACACCGACACAATTTGGGACTGAGCACAGGTGTACAGAAGGACAAATCAGTCTGGGAACACCCTGAGCAGCTCTGCTTACAGTCCAAATAGAGTTACAAGGGTTGTTTCCAGGCCTATGACCCAAAAGCCACAGGCATGACTGGAAGACACTCAGGAAAAGTGATGAAAACCAGCAGAGGTGCAAAGGGAAAGATTTACAAGGAAAGATTAAAGGAGCTAACTGCAGGAGCTTAGCCTAATGATGACTCACTGAAGACACGATGATAGCTTGCAAATATCTGAGGGGTATTAGCACTAGGAGCCAGGCTTGGGGGAATGAAAGGGTATAATTTAGAGGGACAGGCATCAGAGAAGGGAGACAAAATAGTGAAGGAGCATCAAGAAAGCTTCCAGAGAACCAGGAGCATTAGTAAATAGGATGTGCTCATGCTGGCAGGATGCAGTCTAGGACCAACAAACAGCCTGAACAAGGAACTGGAATTGTGTGCTAGGGGGCACATTTGGCACTAGGGACAAGAGTGGGGTGAGATCATGGGCTTTTCACATTGCCCATGTGGTCCCTGGTGTGATGGGCTGGCACACTGCTAGGGAGCAATAAAACACTGGGCACAAGAGGCAAGCAAATGCTGGGGGCCCACGCCAGCTGGGCATGGCTGGAAGCCAGATAAATCCACACCTTAGCTGCACTCACACATCAGTTTGGGTGCTAAGTCCAGGCCTTTGATGTTTGACCCTGATTTTCTTTTCTGGTGCATCTTCTGCATCTCTTCCAGAGCTCCCCAGCACCATCTCTGCCATTGCTGCTCAAGCTCAGGCACCCTTTGCTCTCCCTGCACCTCTAGGCTCTCCTTGCACCCCACCTTTCCTCTCAACTTCTGCCAAAGGAGTTCTGCATATCCTCCATGCCTTGACTGCCTTGATCTTTACCATCTCTGTTGTTCAAGCCCTCTGTCTTTCCAAGATAAGGATTCCCAACTACCCGAAGTAGCATACAGAGGGAACTTTCCCTTTTTTGTAATACTGAATATCCACTGTCAGCAGGCTTTGAGGTAAGCAAGCACCTTCCAGACAACTCCCTGCATGTCTCCACACACCCTAGCAGTGCCAGATACAAGGTCATCTCCCGACACAAGATGCCACGTGGCACAGAGATATGCCAGCCTTGTCAGCTGATGCAAACACCGCTCTTGCTCCCAGGGAGCAGTGCCAGGCACAAAGAGGAGATGGAAGAACAGGGGAAGTCTGATTACTGGGTCTGATCTTACATTTGGACCTCCCAGAAGCTCTGCCAAGCTTGCCCACCATATGGTTTCCTGAGGAGGAAGGCCAGCTCTCCCCTCTCCCTCCTTCCCTGGCAGAGATGAGGCCCTGGAGCCCCTCAGTCACATCTTGCCCCCATCCATCTACAGTTGGTCTGACAGGTTGTCCTTGCAAAAGGCCCCTCAGCATCTCTCCAGCATCTGAGGCCTGCTGAGATTGTAACTCCTTAGAGGTGGAGATGGGGTGGGCATAGACCAGGAGAGCAGAGCTGCAAGTGGCATGTTGCAGAGGTGTCAGGGGAAGTGTGATGAATCGCTTGGTGTCTCCGCTGCTGGACGATCAAAGAATTCCTCCAAATGGTTAGATTTATCCAAAAGTGATGTGCATCTGGGTTGGGGGTGGGGAGAGAGGGCTGCCAGGGAACTCTCCTTGTGGTAACAGCTGGGACCAGGCCTAAACATGATTAATTAACATTGTTTAGAAAAAAAAAAAAAAGAAGAAGAATGAGCAAGACAGAAAGAGAGTAAGAGAGAGATGAAATAAAAACCCAAGCCACAGACACAATTAAGATTTATGGGCCCAGAAGGATGAGGAGACTGGGGATGGAGGAGAAGAAGGAGGGAAGGAGAAAGCATGCCAAGCATTCTTCATGCTCAAACATTACAAGAGGCTGTGTCAGTCCTTGGGATGGAGACTTCTGGCGGTTGGCTGGGTAGGATTGAGGATGCAAGTAGGAGGATGCCGACTTGCTGTACATTTTGGGGGGGGGAACATATTCTGAGAGAGATCCTACTAGCAGAATGTGCAGGCATGATTTACAACCCGCAGGACAGCCTGCCTAGTCACACCATGCCTGTGCTTCTTTGAGTCATGATGCCTCAATGCTGTGGGACCTCAAGTGGTGAGGGGCAAGGAGGTTGGCAAACTCAGTCTCCCAGGCTGCACCCATCCCATGAAAGGCTCCTGGGAAGCAAAGGCTCAGAAAGGTGCTGGGACAAGACCAGAACTGGTTATGAGCAGAAGCAAAGTGCAGTGATGAGGCATCCAGCACTGCCTACAAATTTTTGCTAAAAGAAGCCAAAGTTGAAAGCGAGATGGAATAGGAGCTGGGACAGGTGACCCACTTTGGACAAAATAGTAACCAGCTGGAACCTCCTCCTAAAACTGCCCATCACCGAGCTTTGCTCTACCCATCAATGCATCAGTAATTTAGGGAACAGAGGGTATATGATCCCAAATAGCCCTTTCATGTCTCTGTCTGAGAGCTAGAGCTGTGACAAGGCATTGACATTTTCCTTCTGCATCTCTGAATTAGTCTATGACTGTCAACAGCTTCACTTTTTCTCCTTCCTTTTTTTTTTTTTTTTTCCTTTTTCCTCACAGATGAGCAGTGGCTGGAAGCATCACATCCTTCCTCTCTTCCAAAATCTGCCTTCAAAGCCAGATTTTGTTAAATGTGCTGGGTTTTTCCAAAAACCAGAACAAACCTCTGGTTGCAGTTTTGTCTGTATTTTGCCATGCTGAGACCAAAATTGGACACAAGGGCTTTCCAGGATTATAAATAAACAAACTGAAGTTTCTGCAAAGGGTTGGGTTTGCTTTAAGAAATGTTTTCTTCAAAATGTCACCCAGCTCCATCAGCATTTGATGCAGCTGTGCAGTGCTCATGAGCAGGGCTATCTCTCGCCCTTCCCTGCTAAGTATTCAGTGTCACCAGTTCTCTTGTCTCTCATCTCACTAGGAAAATAAGGCTATGTCTGCCCTGACTCCATCAAAATAACACCTTGTGGCTTGTTCCAAAGCCACCTGTGGCATGCCAAGCACCACCCTTCCAGGATCTCTGCATGCCCTCTGACCAGCTTGGCTCATGTGACCAGCAGCAGATGTGAGACATGGAGAGCCGAAGGATTGAAACCTAGTAAAGTGGGGGATTGCTGCTGTCTTGTGCCCATGATTTGTAGCCCTGGGTAACTCCAGCCACACTGCAGAGCAGTGGAAGGATACTAGCTTCAAGCCCCAGAGCTCTGCAGACCTTGTTGATGGTGTAGGAATCACGTATTTGGTGTTCGGAGGAGACAGGGACTAGCAACCTTCTCTGTTTCCCTGAGTCCTTATATATTCATACCTGTTCAAGGGTGCAGGAAATCAGTGCAAAGGTCTTGGTGGCTGATCACATAGTGTCACAGATGGGACAGGGGAAAACAGAGATTCAGGAGTATCCTGCATCTGGCCCTGAGGGGACAATGCATTTGCAGGAAGGACATTAATCCTGACTGCTTTGCTGCAGCTTTTCGTGCCACACAGAATGGGATCCATGAACCAGGTGTCAAAAGAATGGCATCAAGTTGTTCTCAGAAAATGGGAAAACTGTGGAATAAGGAAAAGTTTGGGGTGTTCGATTTCACTACAGCAGATGGGAAAGTTAAGTAATATGAGGAATTTGGGAATTTAGACCGGAACCTTGACTGGATCCACTATCCATCCAGGCTGCCCTTCATTCATCCCTCCATCCAGAGATCTTTTGTGAACTACACATTGACCCGTTTCTTTTCCTCTTCCTGTCTGCAGTAATTGTTGGCACAAGGCATTGCTCAGAGGAAACCAGCTGCGGAGCAAAATGTCAATTTATACAGATACTAATTTCCCAGGAATGATGCTTCATGGTCTTACAGGCTTTCTAGTTGCCCTTTAAACATTAACTGTTTGCATGTAGCAGAGCAGCCACCTCAGCATTTCCATGGTGTGGAACCTGCCCAGAGAAGAGCAACACACTTAGTCTGCTCCATGTTAAATCAGGACATGGGGAAGCAAGGAAGCTGGTGGTGAGACCAGCAAGACCTGTAGCAAACAGCAGAGAGGGAAGCAGACAGGCAGGGACTGCATGCAGGGTGATAGGAGATACCTGATGGGGAGAGGTGAGGACAGGAGAAATAAGGAGTGTTTACAGGGAAATGGGCAAGAATGAGAGAAGCAGAGTTGGCAGCTGCAGTGCTGGGAGCAGATGGGCTCATGCTGTGTGTAGGTGTCTTTACAAGGTCCCCTAGTGAAAGAAAGAGCTGGAGAGGTAATGAGAGGCATCAAGACCTGTCTTCTGCATCCCTTGGAAGTGAAAGGTGCTGCTGGCTCCCCATCCTGGCTGGCTGCTCTGTCCCACACTGTGCCTCAGCCCTGTCAGCATTTTTCCAGCTGTCTCCTCTCTCCAGGGAAAACCCTAGTCCTTCAGCATGAAAACAAAGAGAGCACGCACCATAGTGATATGCCCATAGTAATTACCCACCAGACCCCTGGAGCAGGTGACAGTGACAGGTATGCCAGAGGTGAGCCACATGTCACTTCCATCAGGAATGAGGCAACAGCATTTTGGCCCAAATGGTTATCCTGTCTCTGCAGCACTGGGAGGCTGCTCCAATCCTGTGTCCAGCCTGGGAGGGTAGTGGAGAAGCTGGGCAGGGTCTGGTGTCAGGGACCGTGGCAGAAGCTGTCAAAAAGACGGCAGATCAGAAGAGCAGTCCTGTACTGCAAGACAAGGGTTTTGTGGCATTACCCAAACATTTCCCTTTGTTTCCACACTACAGATGAGCCTTGCAAGAAATCTGAGAGCTGATCTATATTTGAGGCAAATGTGAAACATCTCTGTCCCTTTGCCAAGATCTGTCTTCAGATGCCTCTTGATGCTTCTTAAACCTGACACAAAATGCTTCACACTGATGAGCTTGGAAAAGGGACTCATGTATCCTGCTCTGAGCTTATGATCTGCTATGTTTGGGCAAGTCACTAACAGATTTTTTTCGTAGAGTTTTGTATTAAGGCACTTTTCCCTTTGCCTCTTTTTGCCCCCTGCAGCACAGGTCATGTTGGAGACAACATGGCTGCTCTTGTGTGATAGGCTGCATAAGACAGGGGAGTCCTCTGAATTATAAACCTCACAGGATCTGGGGAACAGTTGCTGAGATGAGCTACAGGGTGGTCTGCATGCTGAAGCCTGTGAGGATTTCATCCCCTTTGGAAACATAGAGGCTGGTATGATCTTGGCTGGAACTGGCATCATGGTGTGGCATGGAGGTAGAGTCAAGCTCCCTGTGTCACCCTGATGTGCTCTGCTGTTCAGTTCCCCTGGAAGCCTCTTGAATTTTTTTCTTGCAAGGCGGGGAGAATGCACAGCCATTCCCTCTGCTATTCTGCACAATTTTATCCTCTCCCTTCACATTTGCACCTTCCCTGTCCTCTCCTATGACAGAAAGTTTTCCCAGTCTCTCTGTCAAAGGCTCAGTCAGACACAACCAGGCAAGAAAAGCTGCAGTTTCAAGACCCTTGTAGGGAAAAGAAATGGCTTAATGCTTAAATACCCTCCCTGCCATGTTGACACCTTCCTCCCCCCGACCTGGCGCGTGTTGAGCGAGCAGCAGGGTACCCCAGGGAGCTCTGCTCCAGCTGCACGCTCATCAGCCAGACGGGGAGCGCACAGTGGTTCTTCGCCACTAACGCTCGCTGTGTTTAATCACACATCTGTGGGTTCAAACAGATTTAGCCAGTGTGGGAAGGGACATGCCAGGTAGCAGCAGGTGACAGAATTTGCTGATTCTGGTTAAACTGTGAAAAACGGAGAAGTTAGGGAGAGTAGACAGGCAGTGTCATGAGAAGAGAGGAGCCACAGGTATCCAGGCCTGGGCATCTGGTGTGTCTCTCTGGGTGTTTGAACATGCCCATGTGCATATGGGACTATCCAGATCTTTCCACCTACATTTTGATCACCATAAGATGTGCAGCCTGTGCCTGCCATGCTCCCACTACCTCATTCACACATGGTTTGGCAGCACCTGGGCACGTGGGCGACGTCTCCATACACATAGCAAACCCCATGTCAGTTTGGACTGAGATGTTCGTGTAGCAGTTGGCACAGACTGCAATGATCCCACTTGGGTACGTTGGGATATCACTGCATTTCTGCATGTGGCAGAGCTCTCTGTGGATGTTAAGCAGGAAGAAACCTTGAATTTCATGTGGTGTTTGCTGAAATCGGTGTCAGTGAGACGCTTTCTTTACTTTTTTGTGAGCACCAGCAGCAGAAATGAGCAGGAATGCAGTGTCTTAAGTACCAGGGGAGGTCAAGACTGGGAAATGAGGTTTTTGGAGCTTAGGCTCCTTCCTCCTGAGAGCACGTGTACATGCTTGTTCACCCTGCTGACAAGCACATGTGTGCAGGGAGTGTGTCTGTGTCCCACATCCACATATGCACTCAGCCAAATGCCTGCACTCAGGGTCCTGAGGAAGCAGGCAGGTGGGCTGTGGTCTCCGGCTACTGGCTACAGCAGAGTTTGTATGGCACAAAGGCAGCTTAGAGCAGCCCCTCTCTCCTTGTGCCCCTGGCACAACCTCCTCTGTGGCTAGGGAGGGGAAGAGGGGTCAGCCCAGAGGGTCTTACGGCCAGCAGGACTCCCATGCCCAGGGATGGGGAGCCAGAGAGTGGGGGCCTGACACTGCAGCTCATGAGCAGCTATTCAGGCAGTTCCCACTAGCTGTCAATATGGGCAGTCATAAGGTCCCCCAGGCTCCATTTTTCTCCAGGGATGCTCCCTAGCTGCCTGTGCCCATGGTCTGGCCTTCACTCGGCCTCCACTGCCCCTGTTCTCAGCTTCATGGTGCCCCACTGCCACCTCTTTTCTTGCCTTCAACCCAGCCAGCAGGCTTCATGTTCTCCCATTTCTGAGTGCACCCAGGCAGTCCTCTGCTGCCTTCTACCCATGCCAGGTCATTGCCCTTCCATCTCAGCCTACCCCATATCCCATATAAGGGGTGTCCTGGCTGGCAGCCTGACTGTGCTGGCTGGTGGAAGGGACAGGTGGGGTCAGAGGCAATCTCTGCTCTGCGGCATGGCACAGTTCAGAGCCACATTTGACTCCCTCAGCAGGAGGGAGGCAGGTGAGGTAACGGCTGCTCTTTTGGGAGCATGAGCATCCATCTGGTGCGCTGAGGGCACAGGGGGGTTGGCACCCAGAAGCTGGCTCTGCCACCATGCGTGCTTGGAAGGGCCAGGGCTGAGCTCTGCCTGGAAAAGGAAACTTGTCCTTCCCTCTGACCTTGGGACTGTACAGTTCCTATGGAACACACTATACCCCTCGGTCCCTCTGCTCTGGAGCAGCTCTCTCTACAGTCTAGCCTCTGCCTGTCTTTTCCCAGGCTGTGTCTTGCCCCTGGATGTGACAGCAGATCTGGGGGATGATGCTCTGGGCCCTGTGCCTTGTGCCATTTCTTGCATCAAAGCAAGATGTGGGTGTGACAGCATCACCTTGGAAGAGCATTTCATAGACCTGATTTGTCTTTGTAAATGACAAATCATTTACAAAGGATGTAAAAAGTGAGGAGTCTGGAGATGTAAAGAAATTCCTATGATAGCACTGCAAAATCAGCAAAGAGAGAAGAGGATTTAGCTTGTTTTTCTGCTCTTACCACTTCTCCAGTATCTGCCTCACTTTCCCTGTGCAAAACCAGCTATTTTTATTGCCCTCTTCTGTTGCCTCACACTTGGATTTTTGTTATTCTCTCAAGCAGACCCCAGAAAGAGAAGGTAAATGCACCCTTTGGATGCTGACGCATCTTTGCAGCTGCAGGAGCCTGTTGGAAGGTGTGTCCTTGGGAGGAGGTGGCAGGGACACCTGGATGCCAGTGTAACCTCAGTGTTACTGCTGACAGATGCACAGTTAATCATCTGTCCTTTTAATGTGTGTCACTTTGGGATCTAAAAACCCAAACTGGTGAGTGGAAGTCCCCTTGTGCTGCAGCATCGGGGCACTTACTTGAGTACTAAGCAGAGCAGTGAATGTCCACCCCTGGATCTCCTCTGTGTGAGTGCCTGGGGGAGCCAGTGGCCGTGACAGGTCCTCGTTTCAGCAGAGGATGTTTCCCAAGAGCTGCTGTGTGAGGGATAACAGCTCCTGGAGCGGAGTGTGCTCTTGGGCTTACAGGCTTTCCGAGGCACCTGGGGCAGGATGGGGGACAGGGCTTTCAGCAGACAGAAATGTGTGCCAGGGCCGGCAGGGGAGGATTGTGCTTGGAGATTTAAGAGCTCCTTAAGCATCATTCTTTTCTGAGGATGGATTTATGACATAAGGGTTTACCAGTGTCCCCACTACTTGCTGCTGCACAGAAACCCAGCACTCTCATGTGCACCATGGCAAGGGCTGAAATTTGGAGCAGAAGAGGTCCAAGGCTGCCTTTCTCCACAAGAAGTCTTTGGGAACCAAGAGGGAAGGTTGGATGATGGATGAGATGTGAAGGATCCGCAGGTTGCCACACTGATTTCCCATCCCACAGAAAAGCCCAGCAGCCATCACTAACTCATGTCTCCAAAGCCCTCCAAACCATGCCAGGACATTTGCATGGTTCCCCACCTTCCACTGCTTCACACCCACTGTCATGCTGTACCCACAAAACCAGACCCACGGCTCAGTTTCCCCTGACATCACCAGGGCTGTGAGACTGCCTTTCACGCAAACACGGCCGAGTGCTCACATGCGGTGCCCCCTACCCCACTCACAGCACGGTGGCAGCCCACGCTGTGCCAGGAGCCCAGCGGGCAGCGTGCACCATCGCTGCCTGCGGCCCTGTGCTCCCGGAGCCCCCCACGCCTGCTCAGCCGCCCTGGCTTCTCTCAGTTTCTCCCTACTGAAGAATTATGTAGCATGAAGAAGCAGGCTCCACCATCTTGAACTGGCAGTGAACTTTGCATTCTACATATAAATACAGATAGCAATCACACCCCAATCAGCACACAAGCTTCAGGGCATCATCACGGCAACTCTAACTTTCCCATTACGATAATGTGATTTTCACTCAGTCTATAATATCACCAGCCATGAATAAAACAACTGGCTTTTTCTCTCTTTCTCTCTCCCTTCCCTTTCTCCCCCCTCCCTCCCTCTTTCTTTCTCTCTCCCCCTCTCTCGGATCACAGTCTTTGCATACTAATGATGGCTGAATATGGCTTCCAGGACGTGATCTCTGATGGAAGGGGGAGGTCAGGCTCTGCGTGGATCCTCGGTGCTCTCAGGTCCTCACAGCATCTTTCTTTAACCCTCATGGATATGTCGAACCTGACTAGACAGACAGATCTGGCTAGACAGACAGGCCATCACGTTCTTCTTGCCCTGTCTGCACCATGCACTTAGAGTGATGCAGGGACATGCTGTGTCTTGTGTGGCCAAGTGAAAGGGGGTTTTGGTCCCCAGAGCCTTCCGGCCCCCGGCCCAGCTCCCTGGAGCATGCTCATTTCTGCTTGGCGGCTCTGGTGTGTGGGAAATGTGTCAAGCTGGGATTAATCCTGCCCCAGGGTAGCTCACCCCTGCTGCTCAGCCAAGCTGTTTGTCTAACCCCGTTCAGGTCTGCTGTCCCCAAGGATGCGTGGAGACCAGATCGGGAAAGCAATCCAGCTGAAAGCAACCCTATCACAAACACACAGCAATAATTCCCATGGTGTCAGGTCTCTGATTTCACTCCACTGTATGAAGCAGGGCTGTCCCATGGATCTGCCTGGATTTTCCTTCCAAAAATCAACTTGCTGGATCAGATTCATCCTCTTCAGGGTTCCAGTGCTGTCAGTGTCACTAAGAACTACTACAGAGGAGGAACCCCTTTTACAGCCTCTTAGGGAATAATCCTGACCAGCAGTTCCCGCTTGTTTTGCCATCTCCAGAGCTGCATCTTGATGGCTTGAACCAGCTCGAAAGCGCCCCTGACTGATTTTGGTGCTTTCCAGCAGAATGAGCATAACTGCATGCTCTACTGTAACCAAGGCCCCACTCCACACGGTATGATATGCCCTGCTCTACATCTAGCCCCAGAAAGTGTCCCATGAGTGCTCTGTACACCTCTGGTTGGAGCTGGCATGAGGAGAGCACTCCCATATGAAGGAATTCAAACAAGATGTGTCAGAATTATTTTATTTCCCATTCTCCCTCTAGAAAATGCCATGCCAAGGCACAAAAAAAAGAGTAATTTTGTCCTTTCCAGGCCATGCTGATCCAACACACAAAGCCAGTGCTTAGTTCACTTGCATCTTCCTCCTGATTTGTTCTCAGCCACCAAAGTTTTCAGTAGAAGTCTCATTTGGGGACAGTGGTGGCCTGGAGCACTGTGACATTATCTAACCTGAAGCTCCACACCACAGCCAAGCTCTACTACTGTAATTCTTCCCCACCTAGTGCTTTAGCTAGGGTTATTATTTAGGGGTGAATAATTAATTCTCTTGAACATCAACAGCTGGGCCTGTGTGGGAGCTGTGCTGGGGAGAACAGAGGACAGGAGCGGGTTATAAGATGCCAGAACACCTGTTCATGTCTTTTTTTTTTTTTTT
>VWYK01055650.1:0-14428 GCA_013399775.1 Semnornis frantzii | reverse complement strand
AGGCCTACCACGACAGGGAGGAAAGCCTTGTTTATCTTTTATTTATTCTTCACTTTTGCCTCAGGACCACATATTCATGAGGAACGCGTTCCTCGTGATGGGTGATGCTCTTCTTTCTCCTCATCTTGCACCAGCACACCCCCACAAAGCTGGTGATGGAGTGGACACAGTGCCCTGATCACTACAGTGTGAGCTGAGCAGCTCCCATTGCCCAACTCAGAGCAGACAGCTCACCAGCCTACTCCAAGAAAAAATAGGTACATACAGAAATACTTGTGAGACCTAATGGGAACCCCAGGCTTTTTACTGTGCTTTTATAAATGTACCTGCCTTTTTTTAAAGTGTATTTGCTTCTGTTTCACCAGGGAAGCAAAGAAAAGTCTGCGTTTCTGGGGCATCTCAGAAACACAATCAAGTAAAAGCTTGGACTCAAGATGAAACTCACGTGGCTGAACAACCATAATCTGAGTTTCTACTGCCCTCCCAGAAGAAAACAAACCATCTACAACTGAATGGGTTACAGCTATGACCTTATGAATGTAAGTGAATCATGAGAGGGGAAACGTAAGCAGCGGAAGATACAGAATGTAATGAGTGTAACAAAAGTTGTTAAGGAAAAAAAAGCTTTGAAAGTACTGTAGTGAACATACCTAAAGAACGGTACAAGAGAAGCAAGCAAAGAGAGCTAGTTTCAAAAGGAGATCATGTTAAACCTGGGGGGTGGAGGGGTGGAAAGAGATAAAAGTCACTGCGGTCTAACAAAATATTTTGTCATACAGAGAGACAGGCACCAAAAATGAGACAAAAATACAGAAGTCCATGGCTTTGTCTCTATATAGCCATACAACCCCTTCTCAGGAGGATAGGTCAGAAAGCAATTCACTAGATTGCTTATTGTATGGTTCTCAGTGAAAAAGTAAGCATAAAGGTGATTGGAAACGGGACCAGAAACTCCACTGTACAAAAGCGAGGCAATGCTGCGACTGCTAATCACAACACCTGATTAAGTAAAACAGTGAGTATATTTATTAATGCTATAAATACTACACAGATCTCAACACAAAATACTCTTCCAAAGGCCACATAAAAAGATCACAAATGAAATCTGTTCTGACATAGCGAAGGCATCCCAAGTGGCCTTGCATTTTCTGTGAAAACATAAAACTATCACTTCCCAAACCAAGAGGTATACTGGAAAAGAACCATCTTCAGTGGGCTACTGGGAAGTCAATCTCGGATCTGTCCTCTCAGGACTGCCGGACTGGGTATCTTGACTACAAGAGGTTCCAAATGCAATTAAAACCAAGAAACTACACAAATTCTCATGCTACTTGGAAAACAGTTGGCATTAACCATTCTTCCTGTACTCTTTTTCCACATCAGCTGTGCGTTTTACTATCAACATTTATAGACAAAAAGGGTGGGAGAGACAGAATACCCTATGTTCCAGCTGTAAGCAATGTACAGGCAGGAACTGTAAAAATCTTCTCTCAGATTATTCCTATGTCAAAACTCCCTAGAGAGCCCTCACAGAGACTGGGAATGCTACTCACTCTTCCTCTTGGCTACTCAGCATTATCAAGAAGAGTCCTAAAAATTGCAGTATTTTGTGATGCAAAGGTTTTTCCATAGGGAGTTAAACTGCAAGCCATAGATCAGTGCACAAATAAGCAATTCTGAGTGAAGATTTGAGAAAAGCAAATATGAGATAAAATACTCTAGATAGGCCTGCCTTTTTGTCCTCCTTCTCTCAGTGATGTATGTAGAATATGTGGGCGTATCTCATATTCCTCTATCAAAATTTCTCCAGCCAACCTCAATCACACTGCCCCACCAGTGCCGGCTGTGCCTTTTCCTCCCTTGCTATGGTCAGTATTTTGGGTTTTGTACCCACTGCACTGTCAATGGCACTGTCATGGACTGCTGAAGCCTGTCAACATCATGGCTGGTGACTACTCACAACTGGGGTACCTCACTGATCTGTTCTGAAATAAACTTTTCAGCCTGTTCACACTCCAATTAGCAGTAGCTTATGCTGCATGTACAGA
Source organism: Semnornis frantzii (assembly GCA_013399775.1). Taxonomy (NCBI): domain Eukaryota; kingdom Metazoa; phylum Chordata; class Aves; order Piciformes; family Ramphastidae; genus Semnornis; species Semnornis frantzii. The sequence goes on along the minus strand of VWYK01055650.1, from coordinate 12,380 downwards.
GGCAAGTGCAGATATCCAGAGCAGCACACTCCTTTGTCAGCTCACATTTGCTCCTCCCTTGAAGTTAGGAGAAAGAGCAGAAGCAAGTGGAGAAGAGGCACAAGAAGGATGATCATAAGCTTATAAAAGCCAGTCCCGAGGAATAATATAAACGTTGAAAGCAGTGATAGATATGCAAAAATAAACTACACTTGCAGAACCTTGTGCTGGTTTGAGCTAATTGGAATATTTTAATAGTGAAAATTATACTATAGGCTGTGAAAGGAAAACAATGGTGATGTCTACTTCACTCATAGGCTTGCTGAGATGGATAAAACTAAGCACATAAACATGGATAAGACAGTTGTCATCTCTTGGGCTATCTAGCAGCTTCTGGCTTCCTTCTCTCTGCTGAGTAACCTCACCAACCACTTTTCTTCTAACCCCCCTGGCTGATCCTCAAAATTCTCCTTGTGCATAAGGCAAACCTTGGGGTAAGGTATAGGGGNACAAACCTAAATGGGACAAATGCTTCTCTTGAAACATGACATCCTTTTCATTGGACTCTGTCAGAGTCTGCGCATGTACCTAAACCTGAGTCACAGTCCTTTTCTGCTATTCGTTGTATCTGGACCTCTCCATTTAGTACACTGGAGCCTGGCATCAGGGATGCCCAAGCTTCAGTTCTGGCATGTTGCTGTAATGTCCCTGCAGGTCAATTATAAGGCTGAAAAAATGTGTCATAGTAATATTCAGGTGTCTCTCAGCATTGCAAAGATGAATGAGCTGATGTTTACTTATCACTTTGAAAATATAAAACACCATACGACTTGGAAAAAATGTTGTTGTAGCTGGAAGATTTAAGAATATTGGAACGCCTATTTCAATGCTTTTACACACTGATGGAGAGCATGAAAGGCCTGGAGGTAAGTCCATGACTCTTCTTTCAATGTTTGCAACCATTAAAGCTGACCAGAGTATCCAGATAAAAGAGGGAGAACTTGCAGTTCTTGTACAATCAGGGCAAGGAAATATATGTGGTGATACATTTTCTGATAGATTCTCAGTCTTTGGACTTGACTTTCTCTGGTGTTACAGCATCATTTTGTCTTCCCTTTGAAACAGATGAACCTGTTTAGCCCTGAAGGCTGAGGGCAGGCTGATGGTGTGGCCTTAAAGAGGTCCAGAAATTGGTGTGATGTTTATGCAGAGCAGCAGAGCTGTTTGCCTTATCCTCCTGCTTGTGTAGTATTCGTTTCAGGCTTGTGATAGATGTGTGCACACTTCTAGGTACAAGCAGATGTAAAAAAATCTGTCTGACATGATTCCTGTGCTGTGCTGGCTAAATAATGATTGTCAATACATCCCAGTGACTCACAAAGTGCCTTTTTGGCGTGAGCTCTGTGCTACTGCATGCTGGCTTGAGGTATGTATCAGCATAGGTTGGGAACTGGCTTGCTGGAGAGCAGTGAAGGGGAAAAGGACCTGGGGATCCTAGTGGATGGAAGGCTGACCATGAGCCAGCAATGTGGTCTTGTGGCTAAGAAGGCCAAGGCCATCCTGGGGTGGATTAGAAGCGCTGTGGTTAATAGGTTGAGAGATGTTCTCCTCCCTCTCTGCTCTGTCCTGGTGAGGCCACATCTGGAATATTGTGTCCAGTTCTGGGCTCCTTAGTTCAAGAAGGACCTCAGGGAACTGCTTGAGAGAGTCCAGCACAGAGCCATAAAGATGATGGAGTAGAACACCTTCTTTATGAGGAGAGCCTGAGGGAGCTGTGGCTCTCTAGCTTGGAGATGAGGAGCCTAAGGGCTGCCCTTATTCATGTTTATAAACGGATGGAGCCAGGCTCTGCTCAGTGATACCTGATGACAGGACTAGGGGCAATGGGTGGAAGCTGAGGCATAGAAGTTTCATGGAAACATGAGGATTTCTCCACTGTGAGGGTGACAGAACTCTGGAACAGGCTGCCCAGGGGTGTTGTGAAGTCTCCCTCTCTGGAGGTGTTCAAGACCTGCCTGGAAGCATTCCCGTGTGATCTGGTATAGGTGATACTGCTCTGGCAGGAGGGTTGGACTGGATGATCTCTGGAGGTGCCTTCCAGGCTCTGACATCCTGTGATTCTGTGATTCATAGTGTGCTGAATATTAGTAGTATTAATTCCTGCCAAGGGACTTCCCCTATCCTACTCTCCAGTGTAGAGTCCTTCCTCTGTAAATGCTGATATTCTGGTTTTACTTTCACAGACTGCAACTTGTCAGTGCTTCGCAAATTTTGCTAGCATTATGCCCAGGGTAAACCACAGCAGCCCCCAACACACATAATTCAGAATACAGTTTCCAATTAGAGAGAACAAATTGAAAGGGCAATATTTACATTCTCTTCCCAGCTTACTGACATACTGTCTTGTGCAAACACAATCAATCTATGACAAGGCCATGCAAATTTGAAACCAAGATCTCAATTAAGTAAGTTTGTTACAATAAACTCAGTATTTGTTCGATACTGTCTAGTCCTGGATGGGTTCTTTTCATAGGGCCCACAGTCATTCAGTAAAGGGCTGTTGTCCTTTACTTGACCCATTCTTCTTATAATACTGCACAGGTTCAAGGCTCCAGCCTCAGATAATAAGCTCACACAGCTTCACTTCATGAATATGACTATACTTGTTGTAAGCTTTAAGCAAAGGCTGACAAATCACGGCTCCCAAGTTACAGCTAAACCAGCAAACTGTTTCCAGGAGATGGTCTGGAAAAGATTAAAGCAAGAGTTGATATTTGGTTTTGAAAGTTATGAGAGTCTTCTAAGCATTGAAAATTTAAAAACACATTAAGAGGCACGTCACAGATGTGGAGATGATGGCCTTATGATAAAGTGCAATACAGCACGACAAAATATCGACCAGCTTCCTAAAGAATTGTCTGTCACACTAATGCCCTATCGTCTTCCTTAAATGCACCCTTCCAATATCTAACATTGCAAGCTACAATCACCCTCTCCAGCTTCCTCTCTAGATCACTTTAAAGCCCTTTTCTTTAAATTACACCTACAAAAGCCCTGAATGTTGGTCCAACCACATGACTGTTCCTGCCAGAGATGTCTTTGACACTGTGACTTCAACTCTCCTTATAATGAGGTTCCAACCTCACAAATTAGGCTTAACAGGAGCAGCTGGTCTTTTGAGGCCCTGCAGAGGGTATTGGCTCCCAGTAAATCACAAACACTTAAATACAGGCATTGGGTTTGTGTGATGTGCTGGTTTGAGGCTACTTGTAATACTTTAATGAGAGAAATTAGATCATTGGTTGTGAAAAGAAAATAATTATGAAGTTTATATCATCCATTGGTTTGCTGAGAGGGATAAAAAGCCAAAATGTAAATAATCTCTGCCACTCTGGTCTGTGTTGCAGGATCCATTCACTTCCTTAACTCCACTCTAATATCTTTCCATTAAGCTTGGCTAACAAACAACCTGAGCTTTGCTGACTTTTGGTTTTGCTTGTCTGTCAGGGAAAGTAGAGTGAGAAAGAGGGGGTAGCTGTGAGCCCTTCTGGGCAGTTTTTCTTTGTCCAGGAGGGAGTTTGGATTTCTGTATTATTTCTAATTTGCACATAATTGTACATACTTGTAAGTATATTGTGTATATATGCTTGTAAATTTTGCTTTGCTGTAAATATAGCTTCATCTCACTTCTAAGCTGTCTGAGCTGGCTGGTAAATTTCAATAGTGTGGGGGAGAAGTTCCTAACTCACCAACATGTGGTAAGTTTTTGGTAGCAGAAGGGCTACAGGGGTGACTTCAGTGAGAAGCTGATAGGCAGCTCCAAGACAGACCCGTAGTGGCCAAAGCTGAGCCCTTCAGCAATACTGGTAGCGCTTCTGAGATGGTATTTAAGAAGAGTGCTGAAGAAACCTGTGCAACAGCAGTTGGCTGAGATAGGAAAATATGTGAGAGAAACAGCTTGCTCTGCAGACACCAAGGTCAGTGAAGGAGGATGGGAGGTGAGGCTCTAGGTGCTTGAGATCTGGAGGATCCCATGCCAGAGCAGGTGGATGAAACTAAAGGAGGCTGTAACCCCATGGAGAGCCTGCATTGTAGTGAGTTTGTTTCCAGGATCTGTTAGGCACCCACACTGGAGCAGGGGAAGAGTGGGAGGAGTCCTTGCCCTGAGGAGTAAGGAGGAAGAGCAACATAAACAATGATGAACTGACTGCAACCCCCATTCCCTGTCCCCTTGCACTGCTGTGGAGAAGGAGAATTTGGAGTGAAGTTGAGCCTGGGAAGAAGAAGTGGTGGGAGTAAAGTGTTTTAAGATTCAGTTTTATTTCTTATTTATTACCCTATTCCTAATTGGTAACAAATTAGCTAATTTCCCCTGGCCAAATCTATTTTGCCTGTGACAGCAGTCGATGAGTCATCTCTCCATGTACTTATCTTGACCCACAAGCCTTTTTTTTGATATATTTCTCTGCCCTGTCCAGCTGAAGAGGTGGAGGGATACAGCAGCTTTGGTGGGCCCCCGGCCTTGAGCCAAAGCCAACCCACCACAAAGCATCAGTCAAAATGGGCATCATAGAAGCCTCTAGAAAAGTACAAAAATGATCAACTTACCTGTGATAACCGAACTGATCAAAGAAGAACAATTTAAACAATTCCAGATAGCTGTTCTCCTGTTGTTCCTCCAGCCCATGGGAAACACAACTATTCCCCCCACCCCCCAAATCTAGACAGGTAAGCCAAGAGAGTATAGGTTTTTCCACTGATGGAAATATGAACACGAAATGGCAAGGATGTGCTTATTTCATGATAACTTCAAGTGCTTGCAGAAAACTGACTGGTCCAGGATATGCAATCAAGTCCAGGAAGCTGAGAAGTGACAGCAAAGCAGAAAAGCACACAGCAGGCTTGGTATTGGAGGAAAAAAAACAATGTCTTCAAGCATCTGTGGATGCTTAAGAACTAGACAGTTGTCTGTAATGCCCATCTGAAGCACTACCTGCAGGGATGGCCACATGGCACTCATAAAAGTTCAAGTGCAGTTCCCAGCCTAAGGGACACCCTTGTGCAGTAGTTCCTAGTTCACCAAAATCCCCGACTGCAGGAGAAAGAGTGCCTGCACCACTGTCATCAGGGACAACAAGAGGGTGGAACCATCAAAGGCCACAGCCACCTCCACCTCCTAATTGCTTTTCCAACCCTTACACTTCTGAAGCTTATAAAATAGGGTCAGGAAGTTGGCTGCCTCCAGCCTTTTGGTATGATTCTGTCTACCCACTTCCTAGTACCAGATCAGCCCAGCTAGCCTGTCTTGACCCATCACCACCACAGGCTGTCCTACTACCTATGAATACAGACCAGTTTGATCACTAATGAACTCCTCCCTCAGGAGACCAAGAGATCCATACAAACCCACGACAGCCCCTGCCAAAGTACATGCCAGTGAAAACACCCACACTGCTGAATTGCTTTCTTCTTATTAAAACAATATAAAACTTGATTTATGGAAACAAGAAATAGGGGCTTTTATCCTTTCTGCAGGAAGGACAATCAGCAGCTATCAGGAATGGAGAGAAGCAGCTCCCCTGTTGGCGTAGATTCAACTACATGTCTTGTTTTCCACTAAGATCTCTTAAATTTTATCATCCAGTTATAAACTGCACATTTTTGCCTTAAACCTATTTTGAAGTAATTATATGGATTATGCTGGTTTAGAATGCTCCTTTTATGAAGCTAAATTATTGGGTATTTGTACGCTGTCTATAATTTGGTCTTCCAAAACAGTAATTCTGAGAGCAAAACAATGCATCTCCTTGCCTGTTTCCTCTTTCCTTCTCTAGTTGTTTGCATCTCTTTGCCTCTCTGAATACACAAGGACATGGACATTTCTCTTGGATTATTACTGAGCCATGGCAGCCTAATAACCATTCATTCTGTTAAATCTTTTGACTGTAAAGGATGTCAGTGCCAGACAAAATACCTACAGACTGTCTGTCCTACAGACAACCTTTACAGTGTCTAAAAGAAGAAGCTGGACTCAGGTTTCAAAATGGTTTAGACTTCTTTGTTCCATTTTCAAAACCGAAAGGTCTTCTGGAGCCTACACCCTACCAGCTTTCAACAAGATGTACTGGGACAACAGTTAGAGACAGTTTTCAATATCAGATTTCCTTTTTGAAAGGCACTTCAAGAGTTTTAGCTCGCCACATAGNAAGGTTTGCCTTACACGCAAGGTGAGTTGGGAGGATCAGCCAGGGGAGTTAGAAGGAAAGTGGTTAGTGAGGTTACTCGGCAGAGAGAAGGCCCGGAGCTAGACTGCCTGAGAGTGTCTGCAAGCCTGAGTGTCTTATCTTTGCTTTGTATTCTTAGTTTTATCCAGCTCAGCAAGCCTATGAGTGTAGACATCACCACTGTTTCCTTTTCACAGCCTATAATACAGTTTTCTCTATCAAAATATACCAATTAGCCTCAAACCAGCACACCTGCCCTTGGTTTCAAGCATTGAGCTCTTTCTTGAGCTGGCATACAATCCCAGATTAAATTTCATAACCCATTGAGTTCTTTCTTTTCGCTTTATGATTCAGCAGTTTCTGGGAAAACCTAGGAATAGTTTTCCTGTAGTTATGATTTCATTTGTATTTGCACATCAACAACAAAAGAAGTTTTAAAAAATCACATTGTGTAGATATTTTAGTTCAGACACAGCAAAGAGCTATGCAATTCACATCGGTCTTCCAGTACTGCCAAGATTTGTTAAAAAATGACAAATGATACATATAAAAAAAAAAAAAATCCCTTAAGGGTAACACAGGTAATTTCCTGTATGAAAGTACTCAGTAATGCAACACCAATAGGATAAAGCGCTCTGTAGTCATATACTTGGTTAACTGTAAGCCATACACTTTAGACACTGGTGGTTGTTTGGGGTTTTATGCATTTTGGGTATATCTATAAATCCAAAATCTATATAAAACCCTACCCAAACCAACAAGTTTTTCATCAAAAACACCACCATTCAGCATGATCCCAAACAAGCATAAAAGGCTAAAGCCTTTTATGTGACTTAAACCAGGGATGATGGCAAGTGGCTGTATTGGTTTGAGTTTAGCTTCTCAGGGAAAACCAATACAATAATAGTAGGATGCCTTCCCCTCTCCCCCCACTTTTGGGAAGGGGGAAAGAAAGGAGGAGACAGAAGAGGTAAAACCACCCAGAGAACAGTCTGGCTACGATTTGGAAGGTAAAAGAAAACTTTAACAACAAATAAAGGGTAAAGGTAGGGGAGTTACAAATAGGTATAGAGAAGGGAAAACAAGATACAAAATATATATATACACCCAGATGGATGGTAGTGGATTGAAGAGATGTCCAGCATGTAGAGACTAGCCACGTGGTAAGACAGGAGAATAAGAACAAGGATGGTGTCAGGCACACAGTCCATGAAGAGAGGGAGCAACAGGAAGTTCCTCTGTTTATATAGGGGGTCCGGACAGGAAGTGGGAAGTGGGCTAAACACTACACCTGGGGTCCAGCAGATGTGGGGTCAAGTTCTGACCACTCCCCCCACCCAGGAGGGTTAACCCTTTACAGTGGCCAAAAAAGGTAGTACATTGGAATGTGTGTCCAGGTAGAAGTGTTGGGCTAAGGATGGGAGAACCAGTTTCCTGACATGCAAGGAAAAGGTGAAACCTTCAAGCATGCTTACCCATGAACACTGAGATGTTCCTGGCTGCTGCATGGAGCAGTTGGTTCTCCATGGCACTAGCAGTACCTCCAACTATAAATGCGTGTTCTCAAACAGCATCCTCGTCATCAATTAAGTGCTGAGATGGCTGCTTGACTAGAATATTTCAGGTGGAAGTGACCTACGGCAACCACCTAGTCGAACCATCACTTGTCACATTAATCAAGTTAGAAGGTCTGCTTTAAATACCTACATGTTCATATCAATGTTCTTTCAGTCAAACAGTAAAATCCAGCTCTGTGAGACTACACTTTAGTGTTTGTCTCACAAGCGCAATGTAAAAAGTACATTATGTGCATATTTGCAGGTTGCTACACATACTAATGTTGAACATTTCAAAGTTATAATCACATTCCAAATTATTTTCTAGGAGGCTTTTTGTCCTACTGAGAGGGAAAAACATTTGCTCTGAATTTCTGAAAAATAAAATCACAAGCAAATCCAAACAGAGGGGCAAAATATCTGACTGTACCCCTGAGTCTCTCTTAGCAGACAGCTGACAACTGAGGAATATACCTCCACAGTATTGCTATATATTGGAGGGCTTTTTACGTACCACCCTAGATACTGATTTTCTGTGGCCAGCTAGAATACTGGCAGATGCCGGTTTGATCCACAGTGGGCATTTTAACTACATCACTTTGAGCCTGCCTTTGCAGTTCCTATGTGCTAATTTGCTCCATGTTAGCTAAGTTTCAACTCAGAGAAGTCTTCTGTATGTTCATCTCTCATTAGGCGGGACCAAGTCCCTGCAGCAGCTGCAGTTCATGAGAAAAAGGCCAGAAGTGGAAGGGAAGAGACACAACTGAGAAGGACATGCTTTATCTCCCTATTGGGAGCTTAAAAGGGTATGGTCTTCACCACAACAGTTTCAAGGACAGCTGCATGCATGGATGACCACAGCAGCCTGGTTTCATTGGAAGCTACTGTTTTAGGAAACAAATATCCTAATACCAGCAGAGATGCTGCAGAGTCCCTCATATGACTCTGGTGCAGAAACTCACCTCAGAACACTGCACTTCAGTGAATTCCCTAAACAGATACAATGCAGCCACTCTAGACTCCAAAATCCTTTCAGCAAGCTCTCGCTCAAAATACGGCATCACTGCTGCTACAGCAATACCTGTCAGCTTTATTTGTAGAAAGTAGGTTGTATATGATCCTGTGCCCCCATAACATACCATGAAATTACTGTCTTCAACACCAGAAGTTTAATCTGTAAAGCTGAAGAACAAAAACAGACGCAGTTATGGGACAAAACAAAAAGAAGCTGTCATTCATGTTTCTGTGTTAGTCTACACAGGTTTTCACCAGAGAAAGCGCAGTGAAACAAAACAGTAGCTCTCTAGAAACAGTTTTCTATGCAATAGGATGAACTCTGAGTGACTCCATCTCTTAGCAAGAGGCAGAAACAGGCTTGGAGACTTGGTCGGGCTGATCTGGCCCTGCCAAGTGACACAGCTGAAGAGCAGATGCTTCCTTCCTTTAATTTAGTAAAGTCAGCAAGGTGGCTTAGCAGACCCATGCAGACATGACGCAAACCAGCTGTGGGTTTTACCTCTTGCTGTGGGAGCATATTAATCCATCTCTGTCAGTATCACCTGTGAAGGACACCCCTCCTGTTCTACAGAGCAAACCTCCAGGTCCATATTAATGATTACAGTTTCCCAGAGGAAGCCTCAAGTAAAAATATGGAATTGTGCATGTATGAGGCTGTGCAGAACCTGCCAGTTAGGAGAGAAACCACACACAAATGCAAAATCAAGAGACAAGGACAAAGAGTGAATTAGGAGTAGTACTTCTTAATTTTTAAAAGGCAGCATTTTTGAAAAGGTGCACCTACTGCAGTATGCAGATGTGAATCTCTAATAAATTGTCCCCAAAATAGACAACCCCCCCTCTTCCATGAACAGACTAGCTCAGAGATCCCAGGAAAGAGGAGTGGGCAATGATAAAACCAGATGTCTTTTCTAAGATCTTTTCTTTTGACAGCACAGGCTCCAGCAGAGTGAGCCCTACTTGAACAACAGTACTCGAAGACTGACAAACACCTAGCCTGACACTGTACACATTCCTCAGTCTGGTGCTCTGCACCCTTGTGTGACTTTTCCAGCAATCTCGCAATCCATTTCTATCATGTTGATGATATTTTAACACACATAATGTGAATCTGTTTAATAAAATGCTTCATAGCCTGAGAGGATTTCAAAGAAAACTCATGCAACCCACCCCTGAATGTATCCAAACTGGTAACAAATCCTTTGGCTGATGAAGAGAGGTAATGAAAGGGAAATTAATCTTGACATTAGTAGATTAATCACTTGACAGGCAAGGTTCTAGAGGACTTGGTGGCAGAGAGGACAGCTGTTTCCAGAACTGTGCCTAAGAGACAGAGTCTAGACATTATGAATGAGAGAGAGCTCAGGAGAACTAGAGAAGCTTCTCACAGGAGAGGTGGGAATCCATATTTTAAAGATTCAATTAAAGAATGTCAAGGCTGGTGGAAAACACTGAGCTATTTCTACCTCTGTGTCCCTGTGGCTGCCCTCACGCTACTGTGGGTGTAATTACGTAAAAAGCACAATCCTTTAATGGAAGGTGGAATTATTTAAGGAAAACAGCTGGCAAATTTAGAGCTAAGTAGGAGCACAGAAACGTCAATGCTGAACCAAGAGTGTGTCAAACATGACCCAGATACCTAATTAGAACTTAAGCTTAAATCTAACTTGCACAGCCCTGAAGAAACAGACTGACTGAAGGCAGCAGAGAAGCTGCAAGTACTTTGTTGAGCTTTATTGTCCTGATTGCATTAGATAGTGTTCTCATCTCCCCACTCTTCCTCATTTTCAATGCTTCAACCCTGACAAATTTGCCAGAAAAGAGGAGGGGAGAGCTGGTTTACAGAATAATAATGAAAAGATCCCCATTGTGAATTTTGAGTGGGGTGTCAAGGCTACCAGAAACAGTCTCCCAGTGCAGAGAGACAAGAGGGGTGCTCTCCTGCTGCCAGCTACTGTAACACCTCTGCCTCAAGCACCTCAGCCCAATTGGTTCCTGCATCTCCAGAAAGTAAGAAAACTGGGGAACATGGAGGAATCTGCAAAACCTAAACACACAGAACACGTCTGCTGCAAAACCATGAGCCACTAACAGGATTATACAAGACAAGCGAATATAACATTAATTTAGAATAGTTCTGCCAAAGCTAACTATAACCAGTCTAAATATTATTTTCTTAATATATTGCATTCTGCAAGATGAAAGGTCTGGCTACGTTCCATTTAATATCTCCTTATGCTACTCTCTAGTGGGGTAGGGAAAGACATTGCTCTGTGTTCTTAAATAAAAGTATCCAAATACAGAAGAGTACACTCAAGGATGTCTGCTCAGCTGCCTTGTACAAGAAATCAGACAAACCCACAGAGATCTTCAGGCAGCTGCATGAGCGAGATGGTCCCTAGGGGACAGCCCATATAAGTTACCGGGGAAGAACAGTCTGCAGAGAAATATTTTAACACATCGGTGTACTCTCTTATAGAATGCAAGATGTGAAGTAATGTTTGTAGACCAAGCGTGTTTCTTAACCTGATGCTCAAGGACCACTGCTGACAACAGGAGCAAAATGCTGAACAGGGAACAAGTGAGCAGTAAGTCACTGACAGAGATGGTGCTGAAATATGCTAACACACTAGGTAAAAAACAGAAACTCATTAACTTACCTAGGTATCAGGGGTAAGAAAAAACCAAAGTGCTTACCAAACCCTTTCCTGTTAGGAATTTGCACCCAGTAGGCTAACGGTTACTAATGAGTCATCAGTATGGTGTTCGATCTCTGACAGGGAATTTGGTTGTGGAGCAGGATCAGAGAGGTTACATTACCCTGCTCTGGCATTGGTCTACCTGTCAATGGAAAACTTCAGACAATTCTCATGCTCACTGTTCAAAAAACGTTATTAAGAACTTGGAAAAGAGTCCAGGGATGAAGCACATGAAGAATTACAGGCCTGGGAAAAGTGCTGTGTAGTCAGCTGTGCTTTCAGGGACATATTTTATTAAAAACTTCAGAAATAGAAAGTGAAGTGGTTATTTCGCTCTTGTAACTAAGTATCTTTTTGAGGAGAACACTCATCTTCACTGTCAACCACAACACCAGGTTCAGTACCAGAAGGTGATCTGGACAAAGTGAGACCAGAAACAAGGAACATGTTTTGGGCATTTTGTTACCTTTATAAAAGGAGATGGTAATTTCTTTAAAGGTCACAACGGACTTTTTATGCCAGTATTTTTAAATTGGGTACTTTTCTGTAAGATCTACAGTTATGAAAAGGACTGGAGGCCAGGAGGCTGCATGTAAGCAGGCTGGGCCAAAGGATCACCACAGCCCTTTGCTGCACAGGTCAGCACAATGGGTGAAGGTCTCCATTCCTCTGCCCACCCACGGTCAGCCCTCTCCTCCCAAGAACACGTGCTGCACTTACAGCAGTTCAAGGACATACATCAAGCCTTGTGAACCTTTACGTCTGTCATGGAAGGTACATGTCCTGGTTGCCCAGGCATGATCCCATCGTCCCCCTTCCCACTGGAGGGGCGGGGGGGAAGTAGAACACAGGGAGAAGGCAGGACTTGCTTAGACTTGTACTTCCCCAATAAGGGAAAGCAAGCT
>VWYK01055644.1:52073-54355 GCA_013399775.1 Semnornis frantzii | reverse complement strand
TCTTTAAGCTGCTCTCTCTTTCTTGGTGACTGCTCTTCAAGCTGCTCTCTTTCTTGGTGACTGCTCTTTAAGCTGCTCTCTCTCTCTTGGTTACTGCTGTTTAAACTGCTCTCTCTCTTGGTGACTACTCTTCAAACTGCTCTCTCTGACATCACAGCAAAAGTGAAATATAAAATGTATTGCTGAACTGCATGGGCAGGTGAAAGTGACCAAGTATGGCAGGGGTTGATGAAGAGATCCACTGAAGGAGATGCAGAAGAAAACACAAATGAAAGAGGATGATGACAGTGACCAACATGGCAAAAGCCAATAATGGGCAGGATGCAGAAGCTTTTTTTTTTTTTTTTTTTTTTTTTTCAGAGAATGAAGGAGGAGGATAGTGGTGGGAAAATGAAGTCTTTGTTGTCAGAGTCTTCAGAGAAAGGGAAGGACACTTCCATGGGCAGTATTGTGACTGAATTATCCTTTGGCCCACACAAGACATGCCAAGCAGCTGTTGCCTGTGTGAGCACACAGAGCATTTGTCTGGGTGCTGTCAGCAGCCAGAAGCAATCTGCTCTTCCAAGAGACATCACCTGACAGTAGGTCTCTGCCTGACAGCAGACACAGCTGCCCACACTCCTGTACAGCCCAAACTGGTCAGAAGGGAAGTTCCTCTGAGTCAGGCACAGAACAGGGCTGCTGGGGTGCTGGAGCGGGGAGGTCTGCTGAGTGCAGCAGCAGATATGGTCTGTGGCTAAGGTGAGATTTTCTGTCTGGCAAGCCTCATGCAGCTCAGCTGGCTCCGTGAGCTGTGACACAGTACTGATGGCAAGGGTCCTGCTGCAGCCATGTTGCAGATGCAAGACAGGCCAGGAGCCAGAGCTGCCATGGGAACACACCACAGTCCTGTCAGGAGCCTTCGACGTCCCAGGGCTCTACACCCAGGATTTTACAAGTTGGGAATGAATTTTCTGTCTTGGTCAGGCCCAAGGGGCACATGTAAGGAGAAGGAGCTGCCAGGAGGTGTGTGCGCAGCAGGCATGCAGGCACAGCTGTGCCCACTCACATTTGACCTGACTTCAATGCTGTAGCCTTTCCAGCCCTGGCACCAGGGCAATGCAGAGTGCCAGGCTGGTGTCCTGTCTTCTGCCCTTACCAAGAGGACAGGGATCCATGCAGAGGGACCTGCACAGGCTGCAGAGCAGTGCCCAGGCCAACCTCAGGACATTCAACAAGGCCAAGTGCAAGGTCCTGACCCTGGGTAGGCACAATGCCAAGCACAGCTCCAGGCTGGGTGGGGAATGGCTGAGAGCAGCCCTGAGGAACAGGCCCTGGGGGTGTGGGGTGAGGAAAAGCTCAAGATGAGGCTGCAGTGTGAGTGCAGCCCAGACAGCAACTGTGTGCTGGGCTGCAGCAAGAGCAGTGTGGGCAGCAGGGCAAGGGAGGGGATTGTGCCCCTTGGCTCTGCTCTCCTCAGACCCCAGCTGCAGTCCTGGGGGCAGTTCTGGAGCCCCCAGCACAGGAAGGACATGGAAGTGTTGGAGGCAGTGCAGAGGAGGCCAGCAAGATGGTGAGAGGGCTGCAGCAGCTCTGCTGTGAGGACAGGCTGAGAGAGTTGGGGCTCTGCAGCCTGCAGAGGAGAAGGCTTCCAGGAGAGCTTGGAGTGGCCTTGCAGGATGTGAAGGGGGCTGCAGGAAGGCTGGGGAGGGACTATTGACAAGGGCTGGGAATGGCAGGACAAGGGGAATGGGTTTGAAGTGTCAGAGGGGAGCTTGAAAGTGGATGTTGGGAGGAAGTTCTTTACAGTGAGGGTGTACCTGAGGGACACCTCTTGTCACTGGTCTGCAGGTGAACATTGTGCCCTTGATCACCACTCTCTGTGTGCCACCATGCAGCCAATTCCTTATCCAGCAGTGCTCCATGCACCCAGTCCATGTTTTTCCAGTTTGCTGAGCAGGATGCCATGTGGGACAGAGTCAGATGCCCTACTCAGGTCTAGAACAGAGCCAAATGCCTCACTCAGGTGTAGGTAGATGCCATCAGTTGCCCTTCCCTCGTCCACTGCTGCTGTGACTTCTTCATAAATGCCACCAAATTTGTCAGGCAGGATCTGCCCTTGGTGCAGCCATTGCTGGGTACCACCAATCATCTCCTCTTTATTTTCCATTTGCCTTAACCATCAAATCGACCAAGGCCTTCTTACATCTTGCATTGGGTTTGGGCACCTGAGCTGGCCATCGCCTGAGCATGCATCAGTTCATTAATACCTGGAAATCTGCTATCAAACAGACAATCAAATC
>VWYK01055644.1:42073-49573 GCA_013399775.1 Semnornis frantzii | reverse complement strand
GCTTGCAGTATTGATGGCTCTGAGGATCCCTGGCAGGAGAATATTGCTGGGAGCTGACAGAGTGGCCCTTTGAGCACAGCTTATTGCCTTGCTCATCTCACCAGGAGTGGCCATTACTGAGCCCAGGATTTCTTTCTGAGTGGGCTACAGAGGCAGGGGATATCAGGGGGGAAATGGTGGCAGTGAGAGACCAGGTAGGGTAGGGAAGAGGTAAGAAGATGCACTCTTCCCTTTCACCAGCACTCACTACAGGTGCTCAAATGAATACCTGATAACAGCCAAGTAGGAGAAAGTTTTTTCCTGTCCAACCCAGAAAAGGAGCAAAGGCTGTTGGCAGCAACAGGAGAGTGCTGAGGAGAAACAGCACAGCCTGGGTTTAGCCCTCCACTGGCACTGCAAGGAGGCACTGTGCCATAGCATGTAGGTTTGGCTCACTGCAAAGAGCTTTTACACGTAGAGGAGAAGTATTCCTTAGTATGAGGCAGGGAAAAGCACTCCTCAGTGGATTGAAGGCCCTCTGCAGCTGCTTGGGCTACAGTTGTGTGCCAGATGTCTTCTTTTCATGCAGTGGTTGTAAGCTTTTAAGGATAAGATAAATATGGCTGTTCTGTCTGCAGCTTCTGGAAGTCTTTCTGCATTATTTTTGTCTTTATTTTGGGAAAAATATAGCTCCTTAAGGAATCATTGCCCTTGACCCATGAGCTTGGCTGTACAGATTTCCTCAGAAAGGAGGATTTTCTTCACTGTACCCTCAAGAAAACCCCACATCTTGAAAAGCCCAAGCAAAGGCCAAACCATCAGCTTCTTGGTGAATGTAAACATCCAGCAAAGACAGTTTTGGTCCTTGTCATATTCAGGATGCTGCAGGAACAGGAGTGAGTGTAGACAAACCAGCACAGACCACCCCTGAGCGCAGGCCCAGTCTCTGGGCTGGTTCTTGCTGCTGTTGGGCTACCTCCAAGGCAGGAAGCTGCCTTGCATAGCCTGGTGCCAAGGGCAGTTGCAGTAGTGTCTGCTGCGTGCAGCATTTTCTCCCCAGCTCCTGTCAAGGTTGCCTCATGGCCTTTCACCAGAGAAGACCAAACCCAGGGCTATGGCGGCCTCCACCACCACCCTCAGCAGCTTGAAAGCTGGAGATGATGTTTCTAAGGGCAGAGGCATGTGGCCACTCGTGTCAGTGCCAGCTGTGCTGTCCTCTCCCACTCCAGGGCATGTCTCTGCCTTCTCCTCAGTGACCTGCTGGAAGGGACCAAATGAGGCCATGCCCTGTGCCAGGAGACCACCAGGGCACGGAGATACCTGTGGGAGCTTGGCTGACTTTGCCTTCTCTGCCTGCTGCACTGCCACTTCACACTCCACACTTCACACAAACTCCTAAGGATCCCCTTCCAGAGTGTCCTCTGCTGCTGGAAGAACACCCAGATTGGGGTGTCAGAGGGGTGTAGGATCTAGTGGTGAGTCCCTGTGCTTGCCACTCCATGGAGTTAGAAGATAAAGCTATGAGATACCTCCACCAGCACACCCTGTGGGCTCAGATTAGATGCAAGTCGACTGTAAACCAGGTCCATATGGAACAAAGAGCCCAAGAGGTTGATGTTTGGGACTGTTCATCAGCACAGCCTCATGAGCACAGCCCCAGCCCTAGTGCCAGTGTGACAGGGCATGCAGGGAGAGATGGGCACGCAGCAGAGAGGAGTTTTTGGCAAGCCTCATGGGTGCAGAAGTGAGGAGCTGCACTGAGTACTTGCTCTCAGTAGCTCCAGCAGCTGAATGCCTTTAAAATACACTTCTGTGCTGGTAATGTCTTGCCAGCCTTTCACATCAACCTTTAGGCTGTCTGAATTTACCTCTGTAAGCTGCATGGCTCTCTGGAATGGAGCTAACAGAAAAGGTGCAGGCAGGAGGGAGGATGTGTGAGCAGAGCAGTTAGTGACACAGCAGTGATTTATGCCATCCTGTTCTGAAGTGTCCTGCAGAGGAGAGCTGAGTGCTGCTGTCTTTAGTCTGCAGAGAGAGCTGCTCATTGTGAGGCACTCGGCAGGTAGACTAACCTGAGCTAAAGAAACAAAGGCAGGGCAAGGGGAAGAGGAGGCTGCTGCTGCTTTGATGCTCCAGGGTGGCCTGGGGAATGCCCTGGCTCAGAGGTGCACATTTGTTGACAAAACTGAAGCAAAGCTTTGTTCCAGGCTGCCGAGTGAAACCCCAACACAGAACCACTCAGCAACAAAGCTGTGGCAGTGTGTCAGAGACCACAAACCTTCTGAAGGGCTCAGGAAGCTGCACTGAGCCACAGAGAATGGTTTGGGCTGAAAGGGACCTTTTGAGACCACCCAGTCCATCCCCTGTGCAGCCAGAGGCACATCTTCCACGAGAGCCCTGGCCAACCTGACCTGGAATGGCTCCAGGGGTCAGGCATCTCCCACCTCTCTGGGCACCCTAGACCAGAGTCTCCCTACCCTCAGTGCCAAAAGTGCCTCTCCTCCCTCTAGTCTACATCTCTCTCTCAGCTCAAACTGCTGCCTCTTGCCCTGTTGCCAGCAGTCCTCCAGGGGAAAGGCTGCCAGCAGCTTGGCTGTCCTGGAACCTCCCTGGGCCTCACTCCTGCCCTGCACAGATTTTTGTCTTCCCTTACATCCTGTGAAAGACTTCCTGCTCAGGAAGCAGTTGCCTGGGGATGTGGCTGCATGCTGTGGTGTTCCACCTCACCTGCAGCTCTTCAAACCCATTTGGCCACTGCAGCAGAAGCAGAACTTACCCTCAGGGGGGCACATCCTCTGAGCTCAGGAACCTGACTCCTGTTAATGCTGAGAGGAGCCTGCATCGGGAGCAGAGCACAACACAAGCAGCTGCTGATGACCACAGAGTCACAGGTTAACCAGGCTGGAAAAGACTTCTGGGATCATCCAGTCCAACCTATCACCTGACCCTTCTGATTAACTCAGCCATGGCACCAAGTGCCTCATGCAGCCTCCCCTTAAACACCGCCAGGGATGGGCACTGCACCACCTCCCCTGGACTAACACAGCAGCACACTGAAATGTCTCTCCTACAGCATATGCCCTCACTGCCCTCCTAACTCCCTGACACATTCTCTGCCAGCCTAGGAGCACACGTGGCAGGAATGATGTGTGCCAGGAATGATGTGTGCCAGGAGTGATGTGTGTCAGCAGTGACCATTGCGAGTTCTGCTGGTGAGAAGCAGAAGGGCAGAGAGGACACAGCCTCAAGCTGTGCCAGGGCAGGTTCAGGCTGGATGTTAGGAGGAAGTTGTTGGCAGAGAGAGTGATTGGCATTGGAATGGGCTGCCCAGGGANTGATTCCATGGTTCCATGATTCCATGATTCTATCATTCTATGATTCCATGGTTCCATGATTCCATGATTCCATGATTCTATCATTCTATGATTCCATGGTTCCATGATTCCATGGTTCCATGAGTCTATGATTCCATGATTCTATCATTCTATGATTCCATGATTCCACGGTTCCATGATTCCATGGTTCTATGATTCTGTGATTCTAGGATTCCATGATTCTATCATTCCATGATTCCATGATTCCATTATTCCATGATTCCATGATTCTACGATTCCATGATTCTATCACTCTATGATTCCATGATTCCATGATTCCACAATTCCATGGTTCCACGACTCCACAATTCCATGGTTCCGTGATTCCATGGTTCCATGATTCCATGGCAGAGGCATTACGAGGTGCACCCTAGCAGGGGGAGGCTGGAGATGAGCCTCTTGTTTGCAGAGCTCATCCGACAGCCGAAGAGGGAAATGTGCAGGAGAGCAAAATGGCAGCAGCAAAGTTTGGCAGTTTACTTCTTAGCAGGACCTGTAATTGGATGGAAGTAGCAGGCTTCCAAAATTTGTCTTACTGTAATGACTGTAATTTTTTTCAGAGGTGGAAAATGACTCTGACTAGAAAATATCATTAAACTACCAACTTGCTTAAAATTTAAAGGGTAATTCCCATATAATGCTTTTATTTAATAGCCCAATTTACAAAACGTCTAAAATTAATGCAGATCTTTTCAGGACAAAATCAGCTGTAACTGCACCAACTAATTTTTGCTCATTTGAACTGAATTATTAATAAGAGAGAAATATACCATATGTTCCCAAAAGAGCTGGATACATTTATTTCAAATAAAATTGCTGTGTTTGGTGGAATAAAAGAGGTTTAAATGCTTCCAGAGAAATGGGTTACTTATATACTGATTTAATAGAGTATAAATCAGGCTGCATAATTAGGGGCACAGCTGTTTCCTAACCTAAAGCTGCCAGCTTTTGTTGGGTAAGTTCCTTTATCACCTGCATGGCTTTAATCAGCAATAATTTGTGCTTCTGGTGGAGTAATACAAGTTAATCAATAATTGTGCTGCTTGTACTCTGCTGGCAAAGGGCTTTTATGGCAGGTTTAGCTTAAGCTGGGCATACGTTCTCCTGCCTTGTTAACTTGATTTGTTTCAGTTTGTTGGGGTCCTGATGCTAATTATGAAAGGGAGTGAAGGGCAGTTTGGTACCACAGCCTCTGCCTCCTCCTGGTACAGAGATACACTCCCTGAGCTGCTTAATGCAGCCCCTCCAGCATGCACCACATGCTCCTCTGAACACGACCCCAGATCCTGAGCCCAGGCTCCATGGAACTCCTCCCCTTGGAGCACACTTGGAGATTTCCACTCTGTTTACACCAGGGAAAAAGAGAGAGAGCTACTGAGCTCTCCTCTTTTGTTCAGTTCAGGTTTTAGGGAGTTGGTGGATCTCAGAAGCCATTGTCCACATCCAGTCTCTGGTTGGGTTTTGCTCTTGAGCAAGTCCTGTAACAGCAAACCAACACCTGGCTCCCCCCTGGGCACTCAGGGCTCCTCAGAGCTGTCTCCTCGCAAGTCCAAGCCAAACTTTTGAAGGCCTTAGGCTCTGAATCTGAATCTGAATTTTGCCTGCTGTCAATATGCCTCCAGGCTGCAGGGGCAGCCCTGTGCTCTCCCAGTCCTCAGCTGCTTCCACCCTCCAGGTCTCACCCTGGGTGCTGGGAGCTGGTGGAGGTGCAGTGGTAACTGCAGACATCCGAAGGAGCTATCGCAGGGCTGCAAAGAGAGAGTAGCAGCTCAGAGGTGTAGCAGCCAGGTTGTGTAAGTGGCTCTCACTGCTTCTGCCCTCCAATCTGACTCCAAGTGAACAACAGAGCTCATTCTATCAGCACATTTTCTTTGAAGGAGTTTTCTGCAGAGCCTACTTTTTCAGACCCCCATCTGTGACCTGAGAGGACACCTCCTCACTCTCTGAGACTGCCTGAAAGGAGTTTGGGGTGAGGCAGGGCTCAGTCTCTTCTCCCAAGCAGCAAGCGATAGGACACGAGGAAAATGCCTCAAGCTGTGCCAAGGGAGGTTTGAGTTGGATGTTAGGGAGAACTACTCCACAGCAAAGGTTCTCAAGCCCGGCAGCAGGCTGCCCAGGGCTGCAGTGGAGTTCACCTCCCTGGGGGGATTTGGAAGACCTGTGAGTGTGGTGCTCAGGGTTTGGTGGTCACCTGGCAGGGCTGGATCGTGGTGGTCACAAAGGTCTCTCCCAGCCTACACATTCTATGATTCCAGGAAAAGAAAGGAAACTTGCAGTGGGATGAGGCACACAGGCAGGGCAGAGGCATGCAGCTCATGTCTGTGTGACAGAAGCACAGCTCTGTACACCTTCTAGGTGCCCTACAGAGCTGCTCATAGCCCAGATCTCCCCTCTGAAGAACATTGTGAAACTGAAGTCTGCAAAGTTACTTCAGAAGGGCCTCTTAGCAGGAGTACCTTGGGCTCAGGGCAGGTGCCAGAAGAGCTGCTTTGAGCTGAGATTGAGCTGCTTTGAGCCGAGATTGGTGCAGAAGGTGAAAGCTGTCTGCAATACACTCATCACAATATCCCTGCCTAGAATGTGTGGAGGCACAGCTGCCTGGCCTTAGCTGTGAGGGTGTCTTAGTGGGCAAGCTGCAGAGTGGGACACTCCTAAGTCAAACTTCTCAGTTGGCCACGTGGCTGGCACTGCCTGTTTGCAGCCCTGGGGGGAACATTAGCAGTGAGAGAGGTACCACACAAAGGTAAGCAAATCATCTCCAAATAGTCGTATTTACATTTCAGATGATCTCTAACCAAAGTAAATCCACATGATTTTAGCTGCCAAGGCTCCAGCAGCTGTAGCTTCAAGTAGGAGAATGTTCTCTAATTGCACATGCAAAGGTATTTTTATCTGGGGGCCAAAAGAGAATGTGGAATGGGCTCTGAGTAGTTCTTGACACCAGCTTTGTATTTTAAGTAGTTGTATTTTAAGTGCATCTGCTACTTCCAGTTTCCCTCCATGGCTTCCACACAGACAATCACATTTCCTGCTTTTAGAGGCAGAATATTCTTTTAAAACCCCAAAGAGACGAGATGCAACTTAAAGTAGAAAATGAGCTTCCCTCACAAATTATGCATTAAAGAGCCTTGGTACCTCACCATGCATCTTGCTCAGAGGGAACTTTCACACTCTCAGACTCCAGCTGTGCAAGCCATAAAAGTTTTATGCTGTAACTGCTCCAGACTGAGGAGGAGTTCCTTCATGGTTGGGTTGGTCCAAAGGAGCTGCTACTAAAGGGTGAGCTCCGGCACCTTCTGCTCAGCTCCCAGTCCCTGGTGACAAGCACAGTGCCATCAGGGTGGGGGGGAAATCTGAGGCTTCTGACCAGTTAACTGGAAAATTTACAAATTCTTCTGCCTCCAGTCAGGATAACAGTTAATAGCATAAATGCCTTCAGCCAGAGAAGTGAGGAAAACAACTCCTGCAGTGCTGCCTTCTCTCCTTTGGCAGCTCCCATCTGCACCGTGTGAAGATTTGCCTTCATGGGCTTGTTCCCCTAGTTTGGTGCCAATGTGTGGGCTGGCTTGAGGCTAATTGGAGTAATTTAATGAGAGGGATTGGATCATTGGCTGTGAAAAGAAAACAAGGTGAAGGCTGTACCAGCCACTGGTTCTGCTGGGACATACACAAACAAGGACACAAACATCAGGCAGTCCCTACCTGGCTCTCTCTGTACTAACTCTTCCACCAGACCCTGCTCCTAAACAGCCCTTGCTGGCCTGCCCAGCTCACCCTGCACGTAAGAGAGATTCTGAAATAAGGGAGAGGATGGAAAGAAGGTGGTTGGGAGCCCCTCCTGGGTGCTCTGGCTGCTGAGAGGGGTCTTGCATTTCTGTATCACTCTTAACTTGTATATTACAATATACAACTGCAAATACCTTTAATATATTGTATACATCTGTTTGTAAAGTCTGCCAGCTATAAATACAAACCTTCAATCCTTCCAGCCTGCTGAGTTAGTTTGGTTAATCTAGTGGGGGGGGGAAGCTCCAAAACCACTGCAGCATGGAAACCATACAGACAGGGTGCCCAAACTCACCTTCCACATCCCTGTGCTGACAGCACAGATACAGAACCATAGAATCATAGAATGGTAAGGTTGGAA